>MQUG01001587.1:0-20420 GCA_007213375.1 Steinernema feltiae | reverse complement strand
ACCTGCTGTTCCGCTGATACAAACAGAAAGAGAAGCGAAAACGAGATCAGGAAAACGGATTTCATTCTGAAGCGACCGAGGCGCATCGACAAACGGCTTCATAAATGCGTCCTAGCGAGTCGCGACACGAGCTTTGTCGAGGGCTGTCTAGACCTGGGCTGCAGTTCGCATCAGAGACAACTCCTCGCTGAGACAGAAATTGCGGCAAAATACTCGAAAAAAGAGAAACTGAACTTTGCTACTTAAGTCATTCCAATACTATAGACATCGACGCCCGGTTAGCTCAGTCGGTAGAGCACCAGACTCTTAATCTGGCTGTCGCGGGTTCGAGCCCCGCATCGGGCTATTATTTTTTTGTGATTGTGTTGTTATGTTTCTTTTTCTGCATTTTTCATCACATCCAAGGACATAACAAAGAAAATAAGCAAAACAACAGCAAAGTAACACAGAAACAAAAAATTAAAAAAGATAGGTCCCGCCGAGATTTGAACTCGGGTCGCAGGATTCAAAGTCCTGAGTGCTAACCGCTACACCACGGGACCGCGAATGTCACTGTCGCTCAAATCTTATGTAACAGTCACGGTCAAATCTCTTACATTCAATCGTTGCAGAGGCCAAAACCTCTTATCAGCGAAAGGACCTTTCTCAGACTGAAAATGTACGAACGGAATGTGTGAAGCCGTTCTCGTATCGAGTCTGTCGATCTTTCCGAAAGGTCGAAATCATCGAATTCACTCCGTCAGGAGCATCGCAGAGCTAGAAGCGTCGTCACATCTGATGGTCTCTGATGGCGAGCGGCGTCATGACGAGGAGTTTGAGCAGAGCCAGGTGATCAACCCAACTCGTGATTTCATAGCCCATAATTTGTCGTTTTGCTCGCTCTCTGCAACGCCGCTCTATCGCGCACTCTTCCAGGTACACACGACGGCTGCAAACTTTCATCTCCTCGAGATTCGTATGCTCCTAAGCAATATTTGATCAGTACTTACACGCACTACGACCTCTGCGGCCAAGAATGAACGAGGAAAGCGAGATCTGCGGCATCTGCACGAGAAGAGAACCCGATTTCACGCATTATGGCGCGAGAAGCTGCAAACCGTGCGCGCAGTTTTTCCGCAGAAACATGGGAAAAGTGTTGCTTTGTTGCGGAGACAGCCGCTGTCAAGCAGGTAATGAAGACCGCTGATGGCCGATCTATGATAATGATCCTTTCAGAGAGCCAGAGATGGTGCCAAAAGTGCCGATTTGAGAGATGCGTGCAAGCTGGTATGAGCTACGATAATGGGCATGAGGAGAACAAGGCCGAACTGGCGAATAGTCTGACAGGGGAGACGGATTCCCCCGAACCGGTCGACGCGCCAGCTGACAAAAAAAGATAATTTTTGTGTTTTTAGGTTGATTCGAGCTCTTTGCTAGCGAGTTTATTGCGAAACGACGATTCTGCGCGAGGAGTGAGTTGAATAGAGCGAAAATTGGTTTGATTTTGAGTGTTTTCAGCTTCAGCCACAGATTGCGACAACGAATTCAATCCTGAGTATATTAGATGACTATAGGAGGATGACGGGTGGCAGCGACAGCGCTTCTCCGGGAGTAGTAAGTGTTTGTGATGTGTGAGAACAGCCGTTTAGAGTCTTTGCTTTCAGTTACAGCAACAAAAGACGAGTTCTTCTTCGATTTTGCTTCTTTCGGATGAATTTTTTGATAGAAAGCATTCTGCTTCGTTTGAGGGTCTTGTAAGTTTTCAGTTTTGTCTCGAAAATGCTCTGGCCAAGGCTTTTCTTCACTTTTTGAGGTCTAAACCGGCAATTTGAAGAGAGGGGACCAAATCGTAGCACCAATAGACATTGTCGTCGCTCCTCAGTTGTCATTATTTGAGACATGAAACTGCATTTTCGAGACGTTTTCGAGAGAAAAATTACGGTCTAGACAGTACTAACGAAAATGGGAAAAGAAAAGACAAAATGCTTTGCTACTTAATTCATTCCAATACTCAAACGATTGGCGCCCGGTTAGCTCAGTCGGTAGAGCACCAGACTCTTAATCTGGCTGTCGCGTGTCCGAGTCCCGCATCGGGCTAATAATTTTTTTTTTTTTGTGATTTTGGAATCTCTTCTCCTTTCAAACTCAAATCAATCAACTGATGCTCGTTTAGATGAATTGCACCTACAGCGGTGCCTACAATTCGTACACGTTTGTTGAATTCGAACAGCACGTGAACATCTGAGCAGCTATCGCTCCAAAACATTATCAAAAAGTTGATACTTCTCGATAATAAACCGCTTCAGCTTCATGAATGGATTCAGGCTACGCTACCGTACTACGTAAGCCAAACTCTACGTTGTTTATCCGTTGATACTGGATTTTAGATGCCGTTTGCGATGCTCTATCGTCTAAGTCAACATCTCTACAACGCTGGTCGTCTTGTTGACTACCGCGGTTTGGCGATGGGCGATGTGTTGGACTACAACAAGCTCTCTGTGCTGGCCAGCGAGGCAAGCAGCGGCGGAAACGTGGCCAAGTCAGTTTCCACCATTAATCTGCCTCTAACAAACCCATTTCAGACAGTGCATCTCCTTCCTGCAGTCGTGTGATGCAAATCTGCTGAATGCGATTGTAGCGAACTTAAATGGAAGCGCGGAAGCTCGAATCGTGGTCATGTCGCTCATTCTCAACGCTTCACCGCAGCAGCTCCAATCGAGTTGGTTCCAGCTCAATCAAGAAATCGAGCGGCACTGTTTGAGCGCATCTGGAGGTGCTCTCTATCGCAGTCGACAGAAGATGGACGGATTGAGGGCTGTTTTGGTTGAATGCAATGTAAGTTTTGATGTATTTGGCAGATGGATTAGGGACTACGCTCAGTAGTTTAGCCCACAGCTGCTACCACCTGAACGGCCGCTAGCAGATGAGGCTCGTAGACTGATTTTGGGATTATTTTTCTATTTTTTTCAAGAGCTCGGTGAGCCAAGCACGCGGCGAAATTCGAAAGTTGATCAGTTCTTTTGATTTATTATTCATTATCGTCAAACTGTGGGTTCCCAGTTGAAGGTAAAAGTCAGACGTTAGTTCAAAATACGACTGAAGACATGTTTCCAGGCATAATGTGCCCTCGTTCTCTGCGCACAAGGCGAGAAATCTATTAGTTTTGTGCACCAGAGAAGGGCTATCGATTGTGTCCAAATTTGCTGCTTTCTGCGAAATTTACGCGTCGATTAGCTTCAACGTCAATATTTTCAGAACGCCGCAACAATTTACCTGAATGTGTGGTCGCAGGGCATCTATCAGCCGAACAACTCGTATTCTGATTATGCAAATGCAGTGCAAAGTTACAATGCTCAGGCGAGTGACGTTGATAGCGGAACCTGGAATGATATGTCAGAATCCAACGAGTTACACTGTAAATGGTAATTTGTAAAGGTGGCTGTGGAAGGCTGATGCTTTGTTAATCGTTCTTACTCGTTCTTACGCTCTTGTTTGTTTGTTTTTGCTGCTGAAAAGCTTCGTGTTTGCGTTACTACAACAGAATACAGTGGTCATTTGATGGCCTCTTGCTTTTTGCTCCTCTTGCTTTTTGCTTTTTGCTTTTGCTATGAATTGCTATCTTGAATGACTCGTGTTCAGACTATAACACCACCTTCGTGACCTCTTAATCACCTGAATTCGCACGTCACTTTTAAATTGAGAATGTGCTTGAAAATGTGGTTATGTGAGTGAAACGAATTCAGAGTGTTCTGAAATTTCTTACAACTTACAATGAAAATAGATGCTTTGTAGGTTGCGTACAGCTTGATTAAATTAAATGAATACACAACGATTGTTACGATGGTTCTATTAAAATTTACCAATCAATACAACAAACGCGCTTAATTGACACCAATATAGGTTAGAGCAGCGCCAATGGAGTCACGATCCTCATGATCGATCATATCAGAGTAGGAAATGCGACGCAGTCGCTTGTTTGTCAAAATCCAGTCGATCGACGCTTCCATGCCGCGCTTTTTGAAGAATTCCTGGCAATAAATATCTTCCAGTCGTCCACACTCCTGCGATCGCTGAATGATCGCGTCGAGTGCATCGTTGTACGCGTTGTCTGCGGAGATACGGTAAAATGTACAGTAACCCGGCAGCAGCTTCAAGAACTCAGGGCACTTTGTGTAGAGACACAAGGAAGTCCGAGCAATTGGAGCTCTCAACAACTTCAGGAGCGTCGGGTCTGACGGCGTTGCACTCGTCCACGTAACGTCAGGGATGTTCAGAGAACTTCTATCTATGAGTAAAGGTGAAAGGCCAGTTTGAGTGAACGGTCAGTTTGAGTGAAAAAAAAGCGGTCAGTTTGAGTGAATTATTTTGGCGCCCATTTTGGCATTGCTTTTTCCCTATATATACTGATTCGCTCAAACGACCAGTTTGAGAGAATCTCGAATCAATTGTCAATCAATAATCAATCAATCAATCAAACAATCAATCATGGCTGTCAACTTCGGAGCTGTTACCTGGGAGTTCAACACGCGTTACGGTGCGAAACACCTAATCGTGACTCCAGCTAGCCGTTCCGAAGAAGAACCTATGGTTTACACGTGGTCGAAGTATAGCGGTGTGTATCGATCGAAATCAGGTGAAGTTAAGCAAACGTTTGTTTGCACAGGATGCCGTTCGGTCATGGGAAAGCAGCTGAAGGGCGTACCGAAGATCGTTGTGGACATGCAAGCCGATGTTTTCTTGTCCGACCCGATAGATCGCTGCCATCACCACACTTGCGAGCCTCGTACGAAGGAACTCGTTTCCGGAATGCAGGTCCGCAGGGAGGCGATAGCTCGAATCAAGAAGGAAGGAGGGAAGACCGGTGAAGCGTTCAACAACCTTCCAAGGCGTGTGCTTGAGAAGCATTCAGAAGAGAATCCTGTCGTGAAGGATAACATCCGCGGATTCGCTTGCGGGACCAAAACTGTGACTGTGCGGACATTTCGGCGTGCTCGCGCTCAGCAGTTCCCGAAGGTAGCATCCCTGGATGCCATTCCGGAGCAGTATTCTCAAACTTTGACAGGCGAGCAGCTCCTGTTATTTAAGTCTCCAGAATTGGCTGTTTTCATGTCGCCGTATGGTGCTCGTCTACTCAAACGTAGTACGCACATCATCGCCGACGGAACGTTCAAGTATGCCCCAAATGAAACTACGCAGATCTATCGCATCTTCGGTTTGATTGGAGGGGAAGCAAATCCGTTTGCAGTTGTTCTAATGACAAGAAAAAGGACGGAGGATTACCAGATCATGTGGGAACGAATTCGAGAAGCTCTCGATGCAGTTCCTGGTGACTTGAGAATCCGATTCGCTCACTTTGATTGTGAATTAGCCGCTGTGAACAGTTTTTGCAACGTGTTCCCCAAGTCAAGCCGAAAATGTGCATGTTTCACATCAAGCAATGTGTACACAGGAAGATCCAGCGATTAGGATTGCAGCAGCTGTACAGTAGCAACGGACAGCTGGAAAAGATCGTGCGGCAGTTAGGAGCGCTCAGCCTTCTACCTGTTCTTCACGTTCGGTCAGCTTTCCGTCTGCTGAAGCTGAATTTACCAACTGACGATTTGGATAACGATTGGATGCCAGGCACCTGTCAGCGCATAGAGGAGCTGTTTGACTACTACTGCACGGAGTGGATCAACAATTCGGTTGGATTGGAGTTCACCAACCTCTATGACCTAGAGGAAGGACCAAGAACTACAAACTATGCCGAAGCGTACCACAGCGCGCAGAAGCAGTACTATAGAGCACCTAACATGCCTCTCGGAGAATGGCTTCACACGTACCAGACCGTACAGCACGCAGAGGAATCCAGGATTCGCGACGTTTTACTCATGAAGTTAGATCCACGTCCGAGGGATCCTACGGCAATGCAAAACGACGCGAAACTTCGGACTGATCGCGAAAGGCTTGAAGATGTTCTCGCTACAAGTACAGAACCCAGTGAAGTTTGGAATTTCATGCAGAAATATCTCTTGAAAGTCGGAGCAACCATTGGCTACAGTGGTTGCAGCGAACTGGACTTCACTGTGGAAACTTTGGCAGGGACATCTTCAACGTCAATTTCATATTCTGATATTCACTAGTTGTTATCATTAATAAATGTTGGTATAAAAAAATAGGCGTAGGTAGGCGAGGAAAAGCATGTTTTCCGTTATTCACTCAAACTGCCAGTTCACTCAAACTGACCGCTCATTTTTCACTCAAACTGACCGTTCACTCAAACTGGTCGTATGTCATGAGTAAACTCACTCCAAAGTATTCTACAAACCGATGATCAGCCGGATCGTACGTGTACGGTTCTATATCTCCATAATAACTGTTTCCAATGGGTCGTCCACAAGTCAGACAGTATTCAAAGGTTTTTGCCGTCGAGTTGTAAACAAAGTCGAGGTAGACGACCAGTTGTTTCTTCCAGAGCGAGCGTCCAACGTTTCCGAAGAGGCCAGCGGTTGTTTCCTTCAGATTCTGCAGTGATTCATCATCGAGGAGCCGCACGACGGTTTCAGCAAACAAGAGAGGAACGTCGTTCATTGTTTCCTTAAAAACCAACGTTTCACGCGCTTTTTATAGCTTCATTTGTGACAAATCGATGCGGAAGACTTGCAACATCGATTCAAATATGGAATTTTTGTTTGAGGCGGACGAGTCCGGTGGTTGTGATGGCAAGGCTTCATTTGCAGCATTTATTCGTATCTCCAATCAGTTTGTAGAAAACAGGCGTCCTATCTGAACGAGTGCATTTATTCGTATCTGCATAAGTGAAACGTCAAAAGTCGCACTTAATCGGGCCAAACGAATGTTTACCTGTCTTGTCGTCGCTTGTCTCGCGTGGCTGATTGTGAGTGGTCTAGTGGTATGATTCTCGCGTAGGGTGCGAGGGGTCCCGGGATCAAGCCTTGATTTTTTCATTGTCGGATTCTGTTGAGAAGGCGAGCAGCCGCGTAGAAATTGAAGATGCAGAACACTACAAACAAGGCATTTATTACCCAAAATGCGTTCCGTTAGAACGCTTCAATCACTATTTTCAAAGCTAATACGAAAGCGCTCTTCAAGACTCAAAAATTCAACACAAACGCTCACTTCATCCACGCGAATCCACTCGATTCTGTTTGTTTCGCGGACGATTTGTACGTCCGGCTGGAAGCTCTTCAGGTTATCGATGCTCGCTAAGAACTGCGCCTCGAAGGTCTTTGTCGTTCCCCTCCGCACGCGCACCTCAAAGAGGCGCTCGAAGAAGAACATGTAGAACGTCATCTCACGGCAGTCGATTCGCTCAAAGGATTTGGCGAGGGCGTATTCCTCCACGGCCGTCTGCAGTCCCGACGGCCATCGCTCGCCTCGCAGCTCGATTACCTTCAGATCAGCGCGCATTCTGAGTTGATTTTTGAAGAATTGTTCATATTCGCTGCACGCTGCAGCTTCTAGACGAATGCTCGCGCTTGTTGATGGCTGTCGCTGGTACAGTAGGCCAGGGCACACAATCGAGCTGAAATCGTTTCTCAGAGCGTAGTCCCCGAGCGCACGCATCACGTCATCCGGCAGGAGACCTTCGGATATGCAGATTGACTTCAATCCGGCGGATTTGAGCTGCATTTTCAGAAAATCCCCGTATTCCGCGCACATTTCGACGATTTTGATCTTTGAGATTGCAGCGAAAGTCGTCAAATCGTCGAAGTAGGTGAGCAAGCGCGTCATCTCAGCGGACGGCGCCTTGCAAAGCGTGATTGTGGTCTCGCCAAGACAAGGCAAGAGGAATTTGATCGTTTCTTCGAGCTCCTTGATGGTCACATCTTCCTGCATTCCTCTTGTGAACTTGTAGGTGATGGATTTAACGCGGAGATTCCTTCTGTCCAGTTTTTGCAACTCGTCCATTGTGTGCACGAGTTCTCTGAACGAGATTATCACTCCCATCACCGCCCATCGGTCGTTCTCTTCGCAGAAAATGCTCACTTCCAGAGTGTTCTGCTTCTTGAAGGCGTCCTTCCAACCAGAACTCATTCTGTGAAAGAACTGAAGAGTTTTGCTCGATTGCTTCACGGTCAAGGCGACAGAGTCGTAGAACGCCTGCGCGAGGGAGTCCATTTTGCTATTCAAATCTCAAAAGTCGCAAAACATCGCATATTTATGGAGATTGGCTGAAAATTGCGATGCTTGAATTGAGTTCGCACATGGACGGCGCATCATTCGATCATTCACGTAAATCCAAAGCTGAACGTGTTGACGTGCACTCGTAATCGAACATGCAAAGAAGAATAAAGCAAAAATCAAAAATGTTTGTCATCCGCAGGATTCGAACCTGCGCCCTCCGAAGAGGACTGCGACCTGAACGCAGCGCCTTAGACCACTCGGCCAGAATGACTTGTCTGTTAGATGTTGATAACGTAGTTATACGAGAGGTTTAGTTTTCAACATTGCCTGAACAATGCTTTCTTGTGCATTTTGGGGTCAAATCTTCACACAAACAGTTTATTACCAATCAAATCGTGTCAATCAACGCACAACTTCCATCTCTCCGCGCTCAATTCTGCGACCGAGGCTCGAACATCGCCTTCAGCTGGTCTACGGGGCGATCCTTGATGTAATCGATGAAGATGCGCTTGCAGCAGTACTTGTAGAGCCAGGGGACCTCGAGATAGTTGGCGGCCTTGATCAACTCGGCCATCTGGGGGATCGAGAGCGTCTCCTTGGAGAGGAACTCGCGGTCCCAGCGCGGCATGTCGAAGGGAGGCGGCGAGGGCTTCGGTCCGGGCTCGTGGACCTCGGGTTCGGGCACCGGGTCCGCCTTGTGCTTCTCGCACCACGCGACGATCGTCCGCGCGGTCGCCGCGTCGATTTCGCCGATCGGGATCGGCGTCTCCGCCGTCAGGTCGGTGTCCTCGACCATCGTCCGCAGGGTGATCGACTGCTGCAGCGCCTCGGCCGACATTTCGATCGTTTCGCCGTCTTTCGAGAGGAGTCGGAAGGCGGAGGACATCGTGGGGCGCTGGAATCGCTTGATGGCCAGATGGACGAAGCGCTCGACTCAAATGACGTGAAATGCGATGCGAATTCAGGGGATTAAGCGATGCGAAAGGGTCACAAAGGCGATGTCATGCTTTTATAACACTTCACATACACATTTTTAGAACCTGTCAATCACTTGCATGCGCCACTCATGCCTAGAAAAGAAGAACACCCGCAAAACAAGCCCATCACTATTCCGCCATGCGTAGCACTCAACTCCGTAATTCGGGATGGTTTGCTGCTCATTAACCCGGTCTTCGGTTCGATAGGCGACCAATCGCTCCTCCGCTTCTTCGTCAAAAACTGCGGTCAACTGAAATTCTGCTTGTTTCCATTCATTAATCATGAATCTCTCAAAAATCGACTCAAAAACGTCGAATCCAAACGGGAGCGACTGATGCGATTGCATATGGAAATCGGTCAGATCGGCCGAGAGAATGTAGCGCTTGAAGATGGCGACGTATTCGGGAATCCAATTTTTGCAGGCGATCGTTAGGGCTGCATTGGAAGCAAAGTGATTCTGGAGGATTCGTTGGTAGACTGGGGCGTAATTTTGAACGCGAATCGCAGAAAACGACCGATTTTCCAAGCTCCTCACAATGTTGCTGTCTATGTCTGAAACATAGAAGAACAGTTTGCATTGACCCTCGTACAACAGTCTGTAGATGAGCTTCAGCAGGAACGGTAGATCAATGTCCAATTGTGGCATTTTCAGAGCATTTCTGCGACTTTCGAAGAATGTGATCGCAACCAGACGGATATTCCGGTAGTACGGTAGATCCTTCAGCTGTTGCAAGCTCAGTCTTGCACCTGAATAGTTCCGAGCTGCTCTGAACCCACATCCCCAGAGGTCTCCGGCTTTCTCGATAAGGACGGTAAAGTTGCGGTCTTCACCAAAGTGCTTAAAAGCTTTTCGCCACGTGCGATTAGCGAATATTGGAAGTTGAAAGTTTTCCACGCTCGCAGCAACGGCTTCGCAGAAGTGGAGTGGAACGGACTCCATGGAAGAATGGTGGATGATTGGTGGATCAATGCGAGTTGATCTTTGCGACTTTCCAATGTGCGAATTCGGATTTTTGAAGTGAGAAGATTGGACCTTGTTTCCAATCAGTTTGTTTGCGGTCCAACCACGGAGTACAGTGAAGCTACTGTAGCATCGCTATCCCGAATGGGGCGCGTTGAGATTATCGCATCGCCCATCGCATTGACAAGGTGTGGCGAAGATGTGTATGTGATAATGCATGACATTGCCTTTCTGGCTTTTTCGCATCGCTTAATCCCCGAATTCGCATCGCATTTCGCTTCATTTGAGTCGAGCGATTCGTCAATCTGACCATCAAGCGATTCCAGCGCCCCACGATGACCTCCGCCTTCCGACTCCTCTCGAAAGACGGCGAAACGATCGAAATGTCGGCCGAGGCGCTGCAGCAGTCGATCACCCTGCGGACGATGGTCGAGGACACCGACCTGACGGCGGAGACGCCGATCCCAATCGGCGAAATCGACGCCGCGACCGCGCGGAAGATCGTCGCGTGGTGCGAGAAGCACAAGGCGGACCCCGTGCCCGAACCCGAGGTCCACGAGCCCGGACCGAAGCCCTCGCCGCCTCCCTTCGACATGCCGCGGTGGGACCGCGAGTTCCTCTCCAAGGAGACCCTCTCGATCCCCCAGATGGCCGAGTTGATCAAGGCGGCCAACTACCTCGAGGTGCCCTGGCTCTACAAGTACTGCTGCAAGCGCATCTTCATCGATTACATCAAGGATCGCCCCGTCGACCAGCTGAAGGCGATGTTCGAGCCTCGGACGCAGAATTGAGCGCGGAGAGATGGAAGTTGTGCGTTGATTGAGATGACGATTTGATTGGTAATAAACTGTTTGTGTGAAGATTTGACCCCGAAATGCACAGGAAAGCGTTGTTCAGGCAATGTTGAAAACTAAACCTCTCGTATAACTACGTTATCAACATCTAACAGACAAGTCATTCTGGCCGAGTGGTCTAAGGCGCTGCGTTCAGGTCGCAGTCCTCTTCGGAGGGCGCAGGTTCGAATCCTGCGGATGACAAACATTTTTATTTTTGTTCAAATCGTATTTCTCACTATTCTTGAATTTGAATCTGAGAGTTACAGTCCGAGTGGTTCCCTTGTGAGTTGATTTTTGAGCAGCTTCGGCGGCCATCGCCCGCCTCGTCGCTCGATTGCCTTCAGATCAGCGCGCATTCCAAGTTGATTTTTGCAGAATTCTTCATATTCGCTGCACGCTGCAGCTTCTAGACGAATGCTCGCGCTTGTTGATGGCTGTCGCTGGTACAGCAGTCCAGGGCACACAATCGAGCTGAAATCGTTTCTCAGTGCGTAGTCCCCTAGCGCTGGTGCAGCAGTCCGGCTTGTGGCTTCCCAGGCTTATTATAGATTTTTGTGGTCTCAACTTGAAGTCAAGAACGACGATTCTCTGAACAGTCACAACAGTCGCGCTAAAGCCTTATCAATAGCCGCACGATTGCCTACACTATAGGAGAATATCCATCGTAGTCTCAACTTGAAATGCGAGGACATTCTGTCAGCGACCGAGTGGAGATAAGAAACAGATAGATAAACAAACGACAGTTTTATTAAAATTAACCAATAAATACAGAAAAGCACGCTTAATAAACACCAATAGCGGAAAGAGCAGAGCCAATGGAGTCAAGATCCTCATGATCCTTAATGTCAGAGTAGGAAATGCGCTGCAGTCGATTGTTTGTCAAAATCCACTCCATCGACGCTTCTCTGCCGCGTTTCTTGAAGAACTCCTTGCAATGAACGTATTCCAGTCGTCCGCACTCCTGCGAGCGCTCAATGATCGCGTCGAGGACTTCTTTGTACACGTTGGGTGCGTAAATTCTGTTGAAAGTACAGTAACCCGGCAGCAGCTTCAAAACCTCAAGGCGGTTCGTGTCGAGATACATGTCGAGATACAAGGTAGTTCGAGCGAATGGAGCTCTCAGCAACTTCAGGAGCGTCGGGTCTGACGGCGTTGCACTCGTCCACTTAACTTCAGGGATGTTCAGAGAACTTCTATCGCTGTATAACATCACTGCAAAGAGTCGAACAAACCGATGATCAGCCGGATCGTGCGTGTACAGTTCTTCAGGCGTGTACAGTTCTTCTCCATAACCACTGTTTCCATTGCGTCGTATACAACTCAGACAATATTCGAGGGTTTTTGCGGTCCAGTTGTAAACAACGTTGAGGAAGATGCGAAGTCGATTCTCCCAAAGCGAGCGTCCAGCGGTTCCAAACTGTCCAGAGGGAAAATCGTTCAGCAAAGAAAGCGATTCGTAAGGAAAGAGCCGCACAACTGTTTCAGCGAACAAGAGAGGCACGTCGTTCATTGTTTCGTTGACAAAACAACATCACAAAACATAGCTTTTATAGCTTCAATGGTGAGAAAACGATGCGATGCCAAAACACGTAAACAGACAGGCTTATGTCAGACTTCTCCTCTGCCTGTGAGTTGATTCACCTACCAGCGTGGTGGTAGGTGCGTTTGAAGACAAAGCGCAATCTCGGGTTAGTTGAGCAAGGCTACAGTACTAGATTTCTTTTAGAGAGAAAAACAAGCCTTTTGTGTTGTCCAGACGGACTGGCAAAAACAGCAATTTCCACTTGGGACCGCGAACCGCAGAGTTTGCTCATGATTGTAGCAACGTTTGTACGGTGGTGGAGTTAGCTAATTATGACAACAGTGCAATGACCAACTCTGCTCTGCTACTCACAAATGCAATGTTTCTTGTAAGTTGCTTCGCAGTCGTAACCCCTGTGGTCTATCTAGACAGTCGCCATACGTAATGCATCTGCGGTAGCAGTCGTACTGAAATAACGAGCTTTATGTTCGTAATTCGTCTCCCTTACCGCTTCGGTCGTGGCTACGGCACTGATGAGGACGACGATGAGAATAATGAACCAGTGAGTGAACATGGTGACAAGTCGATGCGAATATGGAAGGAAGCTTCAGGGCTTATTTATACCAACAAATGGCCGCTTCCAGTCGGATGAAAGTTGTGCGTTGATTGAGACGATTTGATTGGTAATAAACTGTTTGTGTGAAGATTACACTCCTCGTATAAGCAGATTATCGACCTCTTAGAGACACGTCATTCTGGCCGAGTGGTCTAAGGCGCTGCGTTCAGGTCGCAGTCCTCTTCGGAGGGCGCAGGTTCGAATCCTGCGGATGACAAACATTTTTTTTATTTTTGCTTTTTTCGTTATTTCATTCCTCTGAAGCTACTGTAAGTTTAGTTTAGACAAAAAATAATTATTTCTGGTGTGGCCGCAACTAAATTGACCTCAGAATGAACGATTTGAGCTTAACTTCTGATCGTAAAAACAATATTTTGCTGAAAAACGCGTTTCTGGTGTTCATATCGATATCATCGTTGGGAGACGTTCAGCAACATCGTGCGTGCAATCTCGCAAAAACCTAAACTACAACGTAGCCAATTCACGGAACCAACGCCGCCGCTATCATCACTGCTGTCGTTGTCCCTTGTTGACCAAACCGTCCTGTCGTCGTCGCCTTTCTCGATGCTCGCTGACCGACGACTTTCACAAATTGTTTGTCCTGTTCTCGTCTCCAAGCGTCTCCGGTCACTGCGATCAATCTCGTGAATGCAAACGCAAAAACAACGTTATGCTATCTTATCACGTGGGTCTCCCCGGCGCGTGAGAATGCATAAGAACATCCCAAGTCGACCAAATACCATATTGTTCATTTTGAGCCTCTGAAAATGGTTGTTTTAGGCCTGTACCGTACCCCCACGACTCCCAACTATGACATCGATGACGGAAATTCCAGGCAAATGCCCGGTTTGCGAGCTGAAACCAGTGAAGAACTGCCACTACGGCGCTTTTGTGTGCAAAAATTGCGCACAAATGTTCAAACGGAACTTCTTTCGTCAAGATCTCGTTTGCAGAAAGGATCGGCGGTATTGCCGCGCTGGCTGTAGCCATCCATGCCCCAAATGCCGTCTGGATCGTTGTTTCCAGGTTGGTTTGAAATCTGGTTGTAAGTGTGCGGATATGAGATGCGTAGATGACGAGAATTGTTTAGTGATTGCGGTTCCCGAATTCCGACTGAATATCGGCGACAAAATGGCGCAGAAGGAGAATTTTCAGATCATCTGTGAAATGGTACAACTGTACAACCGCATTAAAAAGTCTATAATTGACAAGAGCGACCTCGATAAACAGGTATGGTTGCCTCATTAATTGAGAGAATGTGAAATAGCCCTTCGGGAGCTTGTGACTTGTGTGGTTACGCTGATTGCGGTTCATTTGATCCCATTTATCTCTAGATATGCTCATTTTTGGAGTACATGACAACTCGCCTCACAACAACAGCCCAGCTAACTTCCAATACGTTCAATATGCTGCAAATGCAAAGCTTGATTGCCCGAAACTAGGCTAATTCTGCTCCAGCGCAAAAGCCGGTTACCTGAGTCTGTTACAATTCGATTAACAATGCAGCACGCGCTGAAGATTGATTTTTTCGCACAATTTTCTCTTAAAAAAGGTATCCAAGAATGGATGCCTCACAAACGCCTTACCCCAAATGCGAATATCGCGAATTTCTGCGTTTCCGTTGAAATTGCACGCAACACACACGAGTCTGTTAGAGGTTAGAGTCTATTTTTAGTGTCTGGGTCGGTCTGGTGCTCTCTTGCTTTGTGTGCATCTTCATGCTTCTTTTTCAGCCAGAAGAGTACACAGGCTTCATCACCAATATTTTCATCAATCGAGGCGCCAATTTTGCTGCAAAATTTCAATCCATTCAAATGCTCTTCAATCAAGTTCCCGTATTCAGCACGATGCCCAAAGGCGTGCTGAGTCGTTTCACCGAAAAGTTCTTCTACTACTACGTAAGCGTTCAGCAAACAAGTTCAATTCCAGTTTAAATTTTGCAGATTATTCTCGTACATACATGGAGCATCATTGGCTTCACTCGCACATTCCAACTCTACCATACTACCACCGATTTGTTGTTTTTAAATCCTTCGACCTTCGTTAATTTCGGCTCAATCGTGCACGCTTTGACAGGCGATGAACTGTCACGGATCAAGGCGTAAATTGTCAAATCTTCATTTTTAGCACTATCTTTGATTTAGAAGTTTAAAGACCTGTACTTCCATTGGTATCAAACATCGAAAGACGTGGAACTCAATCGAGGCGTGCACCGTATTCCTGTTAGCGTTGGTTAAGATGGGACAACGGCACTGTGACCGCGATGATTTGCGGACAAAAATTGACCAAATGGAGTGGGATATCGTCAAGGAGTTTGAGTTTTACAGCGATAACAACGCAGAGGTCCTGAGCGGAATTTTCGATTATGTCGAAGAACTGGAGGTGAGTGCTCTAAACAGGAAAATAGCCTTTTAAAGCTTAGATTTTTACCCTAATACCGTTAGAGGTCATAACAACGTTCCAACTGGTTGATGAGCGGTCCTGGAACGATCAGCTTGATCAGTTAAGCTATTTCAACGACTTGCATTATTGAACAAAATTGATTCTCAGTGTTTCAGAAAACGGTTCGTCACTTCGAGGCGGTCAAGATCCGACTGAACCAGCACTTCGTGTCCAAACCTGTATGTCAAAAGCCAAATTTAGCGATTAACCCCGCGTTGATTGAGATTCCGTTCTACTTGGACGGCTATGCGGCCTTAGAAATCCCCTCACAGTCGAGTGCTTTTCGATCTTTTGTGCCACGACTTGCAAGTCAATGAATACGGTAGCACAAATCGATTAATTGAAGCCGCCAGTGCCTGTTGCATTGTTGTTTATGATTTTGTTCAGTTAATTAGATAATGAACCGAATTCTGCTAGACACGTGAATGTCATGGAGTCGTACTCGGTTTTGGAGAAGTAAAAACGAAAAGAAATTGAATAACTTTCATTTTAAACGTTTTGTCAGCTTCATTACAAAAGTGCAAAAACTTGGAGTTTTCGACTACTCACTAGTTTCTACACGGTTGCCATTTGAGACCATTCCCTTGTCATTGGTTCAGAATGTGCACTCATCCGATGACCGGTCGAAGTCAAGAGGGGTCCAGTGGTTCTGCAGTATGTCAAAAGTAGTGCAACTCTTTATAGCGCAAGACTTTTTGGCAAGAATTTGTGTGATGTTCGGGCATCGCATTGCATACGATTGCTTTCTCACAGTAGAAGAGTTTCTATAAAAGCGTTCGGAAACGTTGCGTTTTGTCAGTTCCAAGATGGACGCCGTGCCTCTGCTGTTCGCCGAAGCCGTCGTGCGGCTCCTCGATGAAGACTCGCTTTATTCTCTGAAGGCTTTCAGCTCTGACCATTTTGGAAAAGTTGGACGCTCGCTTTGGAAGAATCGACTGAAAATTGACTTCAAAGTTGTTTTCAACAGGAAAACGGGAAACTTCGATTACTGCCTGCTATGCAGAAGAAACAATTCTCTCCTAATACCCTACACGTACGATCCTGCTGATCGTCGACTTGTTTCTGCGTTCCAGGTGTATTTGCTCAAAGGCAAACATTTGGATGAAAAAGTTCCGTGGACGACTGCGGCGCCGTCAGATCCGACGCTCCTCTGGTGGTTGAGAGCTCCATTCGCCCGAACTTCGCTGCATTTGTATGTAAACTGTCCTCAATTCCTGAATCTGCTGCCGGATTACTGTAGTTTTAACATAATTAACGCATTTTATGACTCGTACAACGAAGTCCTCGACGCGATCATTGAGCGATCGCAGGAGTGCGGACGACTGGAATACGTTAATTGCACGGAATTCTTCACAAACCGCGGAAGAGAAGCGTCGACTAATTGGATTTCGACAAACAAGCGACTACTGCACATATCGTGGTGGAGCGTAGATAGTCCTGCCGCGATTGGAAATGCTCTAGATTACATTGGTGTCTCGGCGCTCAATCGGCGTTGCCCCATTTTTTTCGGCGTTGATAGTCCTGACGCGGATGCTCTAAATGAGCGTGGTTTTTAAACGCAAATGTGACAAACCGTCAACTGTCAACTGCGAGTTGCATTCTATTTGTGATAAAACCTTCCTTTCTATCTCTATTTTTTTTCATAATGGACAAAAAGACTAACTTGTCCTGGAGCTTCTTTTCGGCTTCGTGCTACGTGCAGGCTTAGGCCTAGGAGCTGCCGCAGGGTTTGCCTAGTGAATTTTCACTAGGCAAACTTAGCACGAAGTTAGTGATTATGCCTTTTTGAATATTATGTCTTTTGGCATTATGTCTTTTTGTTTTATGTCTTATGACAGGGCGGCCCGGTTTTCGCAATTGACTCAACTTGACTGAGCAACATTGAGCCTTCGCGGTAATGTCGTCGCGGTAATGACTTTCGCGGTAATGTCATGGAGGCGCTAACAGATGATCCTTAGTCAGATAGCAATCATGCTCGCCTGGCCAGCGCCCGCATCCTAAAAGCCTAGGGAGAACAAGAATGCCGTAGTTCCATCCACTCTTGAACGCCTTCAGCGGATATCAACCGGACTCAGAAGCATGTGCCGGGTTGGGTACAACTCACCCGAAACTCAACTCAACCCGCGCGAAACTGCTAGCGTAGGTCCATCTGTTCGGTCGAAAAATGTGAGGTAGAACTACTGACTGTTAGCGACTTTACACGAATTTGGTGCAAGCAAATTGAAAGAGGATAAATTTAGCGCAACATTTAGAAAAATTGTTTAACCATTGATGTTATTTGAGAGAGACGAAACGTGACACAATTTTCCAAACTTTTTCGCGGATAACGCGGATTACGTCAGCGACTAGGGCAAGAGTTTTTAAGTAAAAATTGGGTGAAAGCAATCTATAATCGCTGTTAAGCGACTCCGTGAGTGTGTTACTGTTGACAGAATCGTCGCTTTCAATATCCATTGACACAATTGACATTGGTTCTTTGCGATGATGACGGTGTTAGTCTTGGAGTTGGTAGCGACGATGGTGGCGCAGGTCCGCATGATCCCAATGAGCCGTTCCAAGTTTACTTGTCTTAGACTTAGACCCAGTCGCTGCCATAGAGTTGGATTACTGATATTTGGACGAGCGCAGCCAGCGAGCACATTGTTCACCAAGGTAATTGGTCCTAGGGTTTGGCTCACTTATAAGTCGGAATTGGTTCTGTTTTTACTGTTCTTGTTAGCTGAAATAATGTATTAAAATCAAACAGAACACAGCAGACTCAGAGCGTCCATGTGATCATGGTTAAATACTCTCCTTTTGGTCTCTTTAGCATCTAACATTTAACATATAAAGTAAGCTAAAAAGCGTGGAGCTTCTCATTTATGTATGCCATGGACTCGCCCTGCGTTCCCAACTGATCGCAAGCGGATTCAGAAGCCTGTGCCATCGCCGAGCTGCGTCCCCGTCATTCGATGAAGCTCCAGACAGGTCGTCAAGCTCGCTTTCTTCTTGAATTTGCGCAGTGTGCGGTCACACTAAAATTCATTGTGCAGATGTTAAATCGCATATTTGTGCAAAAGTGCAAAAGTGTAACTCTGTATACATGGCGCAAAACTGTTTGGCAAAAGTTCGTTTGATTTTTTCGAATTTTAGTGTGACCGCACACTGCGCAAATTCAAGAAGAAGCGAGCTTGACGACCTGTCTGGAGCTTCATCGAATGACGGGGACGCAGCTCGGCGATGGCCAGGCTTCTGATCCGCTTGCGATCGTGGGAACGCAGGCGAGTCCATGCATACATAAATGAGAAGCTCCACGCTTTTTAGCTTACTTTATATGTTAAATGTTAGATGCTAAAGAGACCAAAGGAGAGTATTTAACCATGATCACATGGACGCTCTGAGTCTGCTGTGTTCTGTTTGATTTTAATACATTATTTCAGCTAACAAGAACAGTAAAACAGAACCAATTCCGACTTATAAGTGACCAAACCTAGGACCAATTACCTTGGTGAACAATGTGCTCGCTGGCTGCGCTCGTCCAATATCAGTAATCCAACTCTATGGCAGCGACTGGGTCTAAGTCTAAGACAAGTAAACTTGGAACGGCTCATTGGATCATGCGGACCTGCGCCACCATCGTCGCTACCAACTCCAAGACTAACACCGTCATCATCGCAAAGAACCAATGTCAATTGTGTCAATGGATATTGAAAGCGACGATTCTGTCAACAGTACACACTCACGAGTCGCTTAACAGCGATTATAGATTGCTTTCACCCAATTTTTACTTAAAAACTCTTGCCCTAGTCGCTGACGTAATCCGCGTTATCCGCGAAAAAGTTTGGAAAATTGTGTCACGTTTCGTCTCTCTCAAATAACATCAATGGTTAAACAATTTTTCTAAATGTTGCGCTAAATTTATCCTCTTTCAATTTGCTTGCACCAAATTCGTGTAAAGTCGCTAACAGTCAGTAGTTCTACCTCACATTTTTCGACCGAACAGATGGACCTACGCTAGCAGTTTCGCGCGGTTGAGTTGAGTTTCGGGTGAGTTGTACCCAACCCGGCACATGCTTCTGAGTCCGGTTGATATCCGCTGAAGGCGTTCAAGAGTGGATGGAACTACGGGCATTCTTGTTCTCCCTAGGCTTTTAGGATGCGGGCGCTGGCCAGGCGAGCATGATTGCTATCTGACTAAGGATCATCTGTTAGCGCCTCCATGACATTACCGCGGAAAGTCATTACCGCGACGACATTACCGCGAAGGCTCAATGTTGCTCAGTCAAGTTGAGTCAATTGCGAAAACCCGGGCGCCCTGTCATAAGACATAAAACAAAAGACATAATGCCAAAAGACATAATATTCAAAAAGGCATAATCACTAACTTCGTGCTAAGTTTGCCTAGTGAAAATTCACTAGGCAAACCCTGCGGCAGTCCTAGGCCTAAGCCTGCACGTAGCACGAAGCGAAAAGAAGCTCCAGGACAAGTTAGTCTTTTTGTCCATTATGAAAAAAATAGAGATAGAAAGGAAGGTTTTATCACAAATAGAATGCAACTCGCAGTTGACAGTTGACGGTTTGTCACATTTGCGTTTAAAAAACCACGCTCATTTAGAGCATCGCGTCAGGACTATCAACGCCGAAAAAAATGGGGCACGCCGATTGAGCGCCGAGACACCAATGTAATCTAGAGCATTTCCAATCGCGGCAGGACTATCTACGCTCCACCACGATATGTGCAGTAGTCGCTTGTTTGTCGAAATCCAATTAGTCGACGCTTCTCTTCCGCGGTTTGTGAAGAATTCCGTGCAATTAACGTATTCCAGTCGTCCGCACTCCTGCGATCGCTCAATGATCGCGTCGAGGACTTCGTTGTACGAGTCATAAAATGCGTTAATTATGTTAAACTACAGTAATCCGGCAGCAGATTCAAGAATTGAGGACAGTTTACATACAAATGCAGCGAAGTTCGGGCGAATG
>MQUG01001585.1:0-12491 GCA_007213375.1 Steinernema feltiae | reverse complement strand
TCGCTCTGAAGGTAAGTGGCCATGAAACAAACTGTTCTCGTTCCAACTTTGAATTTCAGTCTAATCACAACGCAGCTGTTAGCGTTCAATTCTGCACGCAAGCGGAAATTGCGCAGCAGGCAAAGGCAACGGAATCGCTACGAGAATGCGCTGGCGCAATGGAGGACGAAGTCCGTCAACAGTTTCATCTCGCGACTAAAGACGGCATGTGGACATGAATACGTTCACACTTCAATGAAAATGTTTCACGACATCAGTGTGAGCAAGGAGAGCTCGGCAAATTTAACGAGGTATGTGTAACACTTTGGCATAACCTTCTCTCCATTTCAGTCATCAAGCTGACCATTCTCCAATTCTTCCACCCTCCACTACCCGTACTCAGCCCTCCACTACACGTCCTCAGCCTCCAATTGTCGGCCTCCTCAAGGGCAGTTCCACGCAGCATCATCTTGGAACGCGGAGCAACTTTGAAATCCAACAATCTAGAAGGGCGACAAAAGGCAGCGGAGTTTTGATTTCCGTGAATTATTAGTGTAATATTTGGGCTACAACGGTCCTAATTTGGCTTAAATTGTTTTCAATGATCCTAAGAGTTTCAGTTCACAGCCGGTGTGCACTGAATATTTCGTCCAAAATATCTTCTTTATCTTCTTTTGATCTTCTTTGATCTTTTGATCTTCTTTAACACCATTTTTATATTGGCTTTTTGAGAAAATCACCGTTTTTATTTTTAGTTTTTGTTGGTAAATTGGCTGAGGTTCCTGACGCGCGGATTACTGCGAGGGTCTCGCTCAAGAGACCCTAAATCCAGTTTATCCACCCTGCTGGAACGTGCTTCACTGCCAGCTAGTCCAACCAAAATTGCGCTACTTTAGTTTTCCCTTGAAGCATTCGCGTAGGGCGTTTTGGGCGACCAAGCTCCTGAACCGAACTGTTAGGCACCGGAACCAAATGATGTTAGGTTAAGTGACCGTTATATCGACGCGAACCAACCCGACGATTCTTGCAGTTCAAACTTTGACTTTGCCTACCGTAAATAAAATGCATTCTTATAGGTTATAGGATATAGCTTATAGGTTATGCATAGGTTATTTTTCCGCATCTTCTCAGCAAGCTTGACATCTTAACTAACTTTTTCTCGTTTTCAGCCTCCAATTGGTCGACCCTCCGCTTAATGCAGTCTGTCCGCTGATCAACCACCGGCCTGCAACGCAAGCAATTGATTAAAGTTTCAGAATTCTGATGCCGCCGAAAAGGGACGCAGACTGGATTTTTTAGTTTTTCCGATAAATTTTGCATTCAACTCAGAGAGACTGGAAAATAGGTTTCTAATGAAATAAATGTTCCTCAATTCATCTGCTTGTTCACCTGATTAACACAACCTGCAACATTGCGCTCAAGCTACTGGTCTGCGCCTTAAGCAATTGGAGCACCTGCCGCATCCATCTACATCAAAGGAGTGTTAGAGAAGCTGCGGCTTTGAATGAAAGTCGAATGAGAGTTCGTTCCAGAGAGGCGCAATTGACTCAAGAATCGGCGGAAAGGTATAGAGAAACAGACGGGTCGCAATGAGTTGCGGAACATAAAAATGGATCTGCGCTGCTCGACTACGGTCTGTGAGATTCACCTGTTCCGTCGATCAGAGGAAGACAGCGTGAAGATTCGTTTCCCGAGAAGTCGAGAGCACAGAATCCATGCAGACAAGGCCGACATCGACAGAGTGTTCATCCCTGTTTTTGCATGTCCGTTCCGCAAAATTTCGACTCCGGAATGCATCGGGAATGTTTCTCAAGACGTGTCACCAAAAAGATCAAACAGAAACAATTTCTTCTCTTGGGTACAGGAGATACAACAAATGTGCGCAATGCCTTCAAAGCCTATTTGTAAGAGGTCTCTCGATTATAAATTAAATATAGATTATAGAATTAAACAAAATAAAAAAAGCGGAAATTGAGTTGAATCTGAATCTGAGTTGAATGAAAAGGAAGCTGAATCAATATTAATTAAGTCGGTTGATGAGAAGCTTCTTTTTACCGTTGCACACTACTTGGACTTGATTCCCGGATTCCAGGAATTAAATCCAGGTTTGTCAATAGTCAATTGAAAAATCTCATCACTTTTTGTACAATTTAGTTTATCTTTAAAATAGTAAGAACAATGAAAACAAAAAAAAATAAATGACTACTTGAGGTTTGCAACTTTCAGTTCTACAAGAACGAGCATTGGGCATTCTTTCGGCTTAATCATTCTAAGTCATTCTGCGGCCGTCATGGGGATCAACTCCGACAACGTTTCTGTGATTGCGTCGACCAAAATGTGAAATCCAAAATGTAAAATTTGGGCATAAAGAATAACAATAATGGGCACGCACGAATAGGATAAGATACAATAAGGTGATATAATACGACGTGGCGCGAGGGTTAAGCGGAGCGATTTTGAGACGACCGTCTCCTGTGGTTGATGGTTCACATGAATGATCGGCGTCGCTTCTCCTCGCGTCTGTGTGGGTGTGACCAAGGGTCACTCGGAGAGTACTCGAGCATCGCCGACGCCATGTGCTGAGTAAACTCTCGCCATGTGTGAAAGCGATCGCAGCCACAACAAAGGATTCGAAATCCAGATCCTATCCGTCATTGGACTGACATCTGCTCTCCATCTGGTGATGGTCGCTTCGCGACTGCCAACATGACAATTTTTTTCTTTCTTTCTTCTTTCTTTTCAATTTTCTAAGGCGTCTTACTGGGCATTCTTTCAGCTTAATCATTCTAAGTCATTCTGCGGCCGTCATGGGGATCAACTCCGACAACGTTTCTGTGATCGCGTCGCCCAAAATGTCCAAAATGTAAAATTTGGTAAAATTTGTTCGTGTAAAATCGTTTTTACCTTTTTACAAAATTCCCTGTGGTATCGAACTGGTGCTTGGTTGGTTTAAATAGGAATAAGTCGACTGGGGTGATTTCGTCTCTGATTTCGGTGAGCGCTGATGACACGATGGGACAAACATGAGGGACCGACAAGTCCCACACAACTTCTATTCTCATAGAGTAGCGAGAATTACTTGCGAAATCGTGCATTTCAACAAAGGCTAGCTGGCTACGGTAAACTGTTGTAACGATTGAATTCACGCTACGAGTTGTCCAACAGAGCAAACTGTTGATAGTTGCTGGAATAAACATTTTATAATCTCAAATATCACGTTTACTCACTTTAAATTGAAGGAAATCCGCGTGGAGTCAGAGTCGTGTTAAAGAGAAAGCCAAAACGTATTCGCGCTCTTGTTTTTTGTTCAAATTTACAGAATTAATAAAATTTTTCAATGCAACGCTACAATTTTTCCCACAGTATTTTGTAATAGCACACTGCATCCCAGACAATGTGTGAACAGGAAATAGGGAACAGGTCACAGGAATGTTTGAAATTAAACAAAACAAAGCAGACAACTCAAGCAAAGAATTTTGTTCTCTACAAGCTATCAACATTCAGATCGATTGGAAACTTAGTCACATGCCAATATTATTGAGTACATTTAGGGGAGCACTGAAAAATGATTTTGAATTTTTAAAAAAGAGATCGAATTTTTGAACTGGCGGTTGCACCTGGGAGGTACAGTTTTTCAGTCCTTTACACCATTTTTGAAGATTAGATATTTGAAGAAACAAAATTTTTGTCCTACGAGGAGGAATAGAATTCATCTTATTTTTGTTGTCTTTTAATTTGGATTTTAAAAGTAACTCATCATTTAAAGGGACACCGTCATGAACGACGACTGTTGTCCGATCAAAGTGAAATTTTGCATAAAGACGGGGAATTTTTGGTGAAGTCAGAATTTTCGGCGGTGACCAAAATTTTTGAGCACTGGAATTTAAGGGGGTGCTTGAAAACGGTGGGTCCTGGAGCAAAATGATTGCGCACCCCTCGGCTGTCAACTGTAGCTGTTTGTGCTTGTTTGATCCTTGAAATTTTCTTCTTGAGACCATTTCCGAAATTGCAGATAGATGTTTAAGATGTTAATAGATTATGTTCATTCCTCTCTTATAACTTAAACGTCAATAATTGATTCTTTGCATAATGTTCTTTGCCTTTAATTATGACTTATCGTGGGATGAGTTGTCTTGGGGTGAGTTGGGGTGGAATGAGATGTTCTGGGGTGAGTTGTCACTGGGGTGAGTTGTTGTTTGTTTGAAATTAAACAAAACAAACCAAACAACTCAATCAAAGAATTTTGTTCTCTTCAAGCTATCAACTTTCAGATCGATAACTTAGTCGCGTGCCAATATTATTGAGTACATTTAGGCGAAAAAAAATTTTGTCGTACGAGGATTCATCTTAGTCGTAGGATTCATCTTATTTTTTGTCTTTTAATTTGGCATTTAAAAGTAACTCATCATTTAAACTGTCACGCTAGCTAACAATTTGATTTAATTTCAGAAATATTTTTAAGCAGAGCATTTTCAAGTTGAATTTAATTTTCAACAGCATATTCTCTTTACTTGAAAGGCCCTACTCCAGCCTCTTTAAACTTCTTCATACTCCGGTAATAAATTTTTAAAAACCTGAGCCAGATTCAGTTTGTAATCTGGTTGTACGTCTTTTCAGTAACAGATATCTCAGTAACTGACATTTCAGTAACTGACACTTCAGTAACAGCCGGATTCTAATTTTTGTGGCGCTCCAGAAGTTTTTTTGGCAAAGACAGAGTTATTGTCTCTAAAATGTCTCTTTTCTAGTTTTCTGTAGTATAATAATTATTTTAATCTTTTAGACTATTCAATAGTGAATTTTTATGCAATTTTGTAATTTTTGTTAACTGTTTTTAGACAGTTTCTAGCTGCCAATCTCTGCGGTTCGTCTCCGTATTTGATAGGAAAGATAATAACAAATCTTTTGTTTCTGTTTCTCATCTTCTTCTTTTAATTTTTGCGCAATCATAGGTTCTATTAATTCCCTTGTTCGGTGCTCTAATGAGGTGCTCATCGTCGTGCATCGTTACTCCAATACTAAAGTTTTGGTTGTTTTCGCAGGCAGCAGCTAAGACCCTTACAGGCTCTATCTGCGTCTCGTTTATAGATGAAGATCATCCAATCTCTGCAAATCAGTAGCGCTTTGTTCCACTGAAAGTATACCGTAACTGCTTGATCCAAGCTATTGGAATTCCACGCCTGACACTGCGCCGAATCACCAGAAATCTCCAGACCTACCAAACCACATGATGCTTCGAGCAACACAATTTTGCGTTCACACGGCCTGTAGAGTTTGTTCTATCGCCTGGTAGCCAGAATATGCCAACGGGAACATGGCAGTGGCGAGCATTGCATTTGTAACCGTGAATCTCGGTCGTCAGGTGCGGTGGGGCAATGCGATGCCTCTAAGGGGGCAATCACACATTCCGCATGAGAAATTCTACGCATTGACACGTTCTGAAGCACTCCCTGATTCTATTTATCCGACCGCTCCATTTCATTCATCAAACAATTCATTCGGTCGATTGTCAAGTGCCTCCTTCAACTCAGAGTAAATTTATCCTTGGTTACGTGCCTGAATTTCTGTCTTCAGCCTTATTTGCGCCAAAGCAACAACTGATTCCATTCAAATCGATATCGAAAGCGAAATTTTACGACCAGAGGAGACGAGCAGAGACGCGCGTGCGACCTGACTCTCTTCCTCCTCCAGCACATCGCGCTAGAGCGGCGGCCACTGTGCTGCCCTTTCCCTCCACGGAAGGGTGCTCCTGTCGACGATTTGCGCGGTTGTCTTCAACTAAGGTTTGATATCAGCGTATGTTTCGTTAGTTGTTAACAGATTCGAATTGTAGGCTTATGTGAGCGGATTGACCCGTAGTGGAACCTATGCGGCCCAGTTCAGCATGTTCATTTGCTGCTTTACAGCAGAGATTACTTCACTCAAACAGTAAGTAGCCATCAAACAAACTGCTCTGTCAAACATTGATTTTTAGAGCGATGACAGCGCAACGATTTCTGTCATCTAAGCAGAAATCGTTCAGCTGCAAGTGGAACCCCCCTCCGACTTCTCCTCTTCAGATTTTTTTAGCTTCATTCATTCACAAGCGGACGACGCGCTCTGGGGCGCTCGTTCCTCCGTTAGCAGTCTGACGTGAAGCTCCAACAAGCAAAGACAGCAATGATGGATCAATACAGCACTGGTAGGTATTCTAACCGATTAATTGCTTTCTGCTAATATTTTCTCGTCTTTCGTATCTACTTCCTAACAAAATCCCTAAAAACTCCTCAGAAATGCGCTCACATGTGGTTCTATTAAATTGAGCTAAGCTTTTGTTCCAAGTTGGCTTAGAACCTAGTGTCCTGGTTTGCTTCGTATCTTCGTAGCACATACTACATACTACATACGGCCCACGCCCAGTCAGCTAATAATCTTGAACATCTTGTGAGACCAAGTTCACTAGTACAGTAGCCAATTCAGTGATCCAACCGTCTCCACGCAAATGTCCCCGGCATATTCATTTTCTGGTTTGATAGTTCAATGTAGAAACGTCATCACGAATGGTCGCAACCCGACACGCTCCTAAAATCTCCGATTAATTAGCTAAATGTGTGTTGCTACAATCTGCAAGTTGTGTTTTGAGTTTTTCGATTTAGAATTGATCTCAGCTTTTGCGCGAAGGAGGGCAACACGGCGCGAACGCGGCCGTGAAGCGCTTTGAGTGGCCGATTGAAAGAGAGCCGGTAGGAATGTAGAACAGCGGTCATTTGAAAGTACTTTCATGTTTTCAACTCTCAGTTTGCCGTTTAGGACCTTCGTTCATTCAATCCCGAGTTTCTACGTCTCGGCTTCTGATGGCTTGCATGGACGCGCTGGCTGAATACGGAACTCTGCCAAAGCGAAAGGTTGCAGCGAAGGCAGTTGCGGAGATCGTGGATTTGGATGACATCTATCCTACTGTAACGAAAGTTCTGATCAAAACCTACACATCGATCATAGTGGACTACAGTAAGTAGTTAGTTTGGTGTTTCTTTGTTTATCCAAGTTGAGATTTCAGTGGATAAACATCCAGAAGGAGGCCTGCTCGTCAGGAAGTGCTTGGTTCATCAGAGAGAACAGACAAGATTCTCTATTTTTGTGGAACATTGGCTTTCTTAAGTAAGATTGTCGCTTTCTCGGATCTTTAATCACTTTGCATCTGTTACAGATAGCGCTTACATGGTACGGCGATCGTGAAGATCCCTCCGCTATCGATATTATGAACCCAGAAGAGCTTTTGTTTGCCGACCACAATTCAAATATCTGGAATGCGAGTTCACGTGTGTGGACATGGATTGAAGAGCAGGCCTACGATCAACGCAGATCGTAGAGTTGATCGCGGATATGCAACGGCGCAGACGGACACCTCGACCATCGTCACGAAGACCGTCACGAAGATCGACACGAAGATCGCCATCAACATTGACGCGGACCTCAAGCTCCTCATCGCCGACCTCAGCAGAGTCGCCACAAAGAGACTCCATTGCGACCCACCACCCGTCGCTGTTGGCACGAAGAAGAACGCCATCGTCACTTGCGTTTCTACGTCTCGGCTTCTGATGGTTTGCATGGACGCGCTGGCTGAATACGGAACTCTGCCGAAGCGAAGGGTTGCAGCGAAGGCAGATGCTCGTCAGACCTGCTCGTCAGGAAGTATATTCCGCTGACATGGCTCAATGAAACCTCCTAGACCTTTGCAAGGTCGAGTCGGATGATGTCGGAGAAACCATGGAAGCACGACTGATTCGTTGCCTTTTGCTGCATTTTATTTGATTATTATGACTTCGTCACTGGGGAATAAAACATCAAAAGGTTGAGGTTGCTAGAGGTTGCTTTTGAGGAGCGTTGCCGGTGTCGCTGACTGAACGATGCCTTAACTGTGCGATGTCTGTTTTTGAAAAGTTTGCAAAAGTAGATCTGCAGTTTTGCAATAGAGAAAGATCACCTTAACTTGTACGTGTAGCGCCGACGAAGACGCTGACGTAGACGTTAAAGTTTACGTTAAGCCTTTTAGTTAAAGCCTTTTGCCGATCAATATTGATGTTGATGGCGCAAGTACTTTCGCTTTTTTGCCCAAAGCTCAGGCTAAAAAGAAAACGTTCACGCGCAGGTGCTCAACTTGTGCTCAACTTGCTGTAGTTGAATGCGACGCTGTTGAAGAGGTCGTAAAGTGAACGCAGGTCATCGCAACGTGCTGAAATCTGATTTGTTAGAAAATTGGTTAGGAAGTAACGCTGAATACCGGCGCTGTACTTCCTGCCGTTGGAGTCTACAGTAGCTGCGTTGATCAGACCCAAATCGACGACCACAGCTTGAATTAGCATGTCAGTGCGTAGCTGGGAAATTTCAGATCCGCTTGATTTGTCCAGCTTGACTAAAATCATTTTTTCAGATTTTTTTGTATAGTCGCTCAAAATACCTCCAAAGCTCTGCCGTGGTGCGACGCTCTGCGAACCGAGCATCCACTTCAATCTTTCTTGGATTTCCTAAAGTTAAGAACTAATTTTAAATTGATTAATGCGCGTCTGGACAAAAGACCCAAAGCAAAGGACCCAGTGCTTCATAGAAGCCGAAAACTCTACTGCAACACAAATTCATTGTGTTTGTAGTATACATTGAGTTTAAGCTATTCTTATTATATTTTAATTGTCCACTTTCTCTGCTTTGGATTCTTTTCCACTGGCTCATTTGACTTTTGAGCCCTTTGACGGCCACAGACCGTTTAATGTGACAATGGTTTAGCAGAATTTGTTTTGCGTTCGTGAGTCGCACTGACACGAAGATTCATTGAATTCATTTAATAACTCTCAAATACCGTAAATACCGGATCATGCCAATCTTCAAGTCATTAATGAACTGGCGACATGATTTGTGTGCTCCAAGTTCCGCGCTCACTGAACATCACACTCACACCTCACAAGCGGAGCCAATTGCCTACTTTAAGACTTTAACTTTAAACTATAAAGACCAATGCATCGCAGTCGCTTGTTCGTTGAAATCCACTTCATCGACGCTCTTTTGCCGCGTTTCTTGAAGAAATCATCGCAAGTGACGCTTTCGACTCGTCCGCACTCCTGCGATCTTTGAATGATCAACTTGATCGTCATTTGCAACGTTAACGTAATTAGAGAATACAACAGTTCGTACAACGAAGTCCTCGACGCGATCATTGAGCGATCGCATAAGTGTGGACGCCTCGAATACGTTCATAGCACGGAATTCTTCAAGAAACGCAACAAGGAAGCGTCGGTCGAGTGGATTTCGACAAACAAACGATTGCATAGCTGGTTTTAGCGTTGGAAGTCCTGCCGTGAGACAAAATTGGTCTTCGGTAATCGCGGTACTTGAACTGCAATGTGGAGAAGCCCGCAAACCATCAACTATCAACTGCGAGTTACATTCTATGTGATAAACCCTTCTTTTCTATCTCTATTTGCGATTAAATCGTTTCCTTGAATTTCTTTTGTTAACAACCTCAGGCGGATTCTAGGCTTCGATCGGTGAGTGCATATGTAGTCTAAACTTCAATGCACTCCTGAGCATCGTGAGAAAAAGCCGCCTGCATCCTAGAAGCCTAGGGACGATGTAGTTGAATCCACTCCTCAGCGTCCCCAGCGGATCTCAACTGGATGCCGAAACCTGTGCTATCGTCGAGAATCCTCTATGATGGACGCCGTTCCTCTGCTGTTCGCCGAATTCGTCGTGTGGCTCCTCGATGAGAAATCGCTTTCCTCTCTGAAGGATTTGAGCTCCAGTAATTTAGGGAGCTGCACATCCGTCAAGTTACGTGGATGACTGCAACTCTGTCAGACCCGACGCTCTTGAAGTTGTTGAGAGCTCCATTTGCCCGAACTTCCTTGGACCTCTACACAAACTGCCTTGAGGCCTTGAAGCTGCTGCCGGATTGCTGTACTTTCAACTGCATTTACACACCCAAAGTGTACAACGAAGTCGTAGACGCGATCATTGAGCGCTCGCAGGAGTGCGGACGACTGGAAAGCGTCGAATTTTTTGCACGGAATTTTTTTAGGCGAAAAAATTAGTGATGTCCGCACCACCCTTGGCAACAAGGAAGATGAGAAGCGCACAATCGTATTCAGTTTTCCTACGGTTAACAATCCGTTGGAAAACATGAAACTCTGTTTGGAGAAACTCTTGAAGGAGCTCGTCGACTCGGTTCCGGATGAAACGTTTTGCACGGTGAATTTCCATCACCCTGCTATAAACGACTACAGTGGTTCGATCGTCAAGCCGGGGATGAAGCGAGGACGATTCTCAACCTCAACACGTCAACTCGGCCGAATCCATATTGCGTGTATGGCAAGGGCGGAGCCCGAGCCTGGAGGCGGTGTCGCCAAGCCCTATAAAACGGTGCGCGCGGCCCGCTGCCAGGCAGTCTAGTCTAGCCCCGGCTCGCCCCCCATTGCTAACCGTTACGATTCGCTCATTGTCCACATTGTACTGCTAATAAACTTCTCTCCTCAACTGCTAAATTCTCACACACTTCCTCGGTGTTGCGTCCTCAGACGGAGGATACAAGCAAGTAATGTGAAACCTCAAACTTGGGTAATTAAACCTGTATTTTCAATACAAAATAACACGTAACAAACAATAACAATAAAACGTATTCCGAAACACGCGTCGATTCTCTGCCAACAATCGACGCGGCCTAAATGATACTCAGTCTGCCACCACGGCAGGGCAGTCGTTCCGGGACCCAAGTGCTGTCCGTAACACTCGGGAAACGGGAAAGGAATCCGAACTCAGATCCACCAGACCGTTATAACACATGTATTGGATCTCTTGACGCAGTCGAACACGGAGGTCCGATATGACTCCTCCCAGTTCCGATTGGAACGAATTTATTTTGTTCCGCCTCAAGGTAAATTAAATTTGTAACTTGCTGCTTACGTTACCGTTTTTATATAGGCGCTGGACTAGGACCAACGGCGGAAGAACGGAAGTAAAGAATAAAGGAAAAAGGGGATTAAAATTATCTCAGCAAAGCACTTCTAACCAAGGACGGTTTTGTAACTTCTGTTTGCAAGTTAGGTCTCAAGGCTTTTCTTGGTTACGGTAATACCGTATATAGCGGTTAGTGTGGCTGAACTGGGACTTGGCCTATATGGAAAGTTCAGACGTTCGGTCACAACTCGTTACGCGTAAAGAGTTTCTTGGAATTTTCACAAGTTCGGTTTGAAGTTCGAGTATCCAACGAAGGTAGAAGGAGGGAGGAAACTCGTTACGCGTAAAGAGTTTCTTGTAAAGTTCAGACGTTCGGTCACAACTCGTTACGCGTAAAGAGTTTCTTGGAATTTTCACAAGTTCGGTTTGAAGTTCGAGTATCCAACGAAGGTAGAAGGAGGGAGGGAACTCATTACGCGTAAGCAGTTTTAGGTAAAGTTCAGACGTTCGGTCACAACTCGTTACGCGTAAAGAGTTTCTTGGATTTTTCGCAAGTTCGGTTTGAAGTTCGAGTATCCAACGAAGGTAGAAGGAGGGAAACTCGTTACGCGTAAGCAGTTTCTTGTAAAGTTCAGACGTTCGGTCACAACTCGTTACGCGTAAAGAGTTTCTTGGATTTTTCGCAAGTTCGGTTTGAAGTTCGAGTATCCAACGAAGGTAGAAGGAGGGAAACTCGTTACGCGTAAGCAGTTTCTTGTAAAGTTCAGACGTTCGGTCTAAACTCGTTACGCGTAAAGAGTTTCTTGGAATTTTCACAAGTTCGGTTTGAAGTTCGAGTATCCAACGAAGGTAGAAGGAGGGAGGGAACTCGTTACGCGTAAAGAGTTTCTTGTAAAGTTCAGACGTTCGGTCACAACTCGTTACGCGTAAAGAGTTTCTTGGAATTTTCACAAGTTCGGTTTAGAAGGAGAGCGAGTATCCAAGGAAGGCAAAGGAAGGGAAGCTTAAGCAGAAGCAGTTTGGTCTTGAAGCGAAAACCCTGGTTTGTCTCGAAGCAAAAACCCTGAGATGAAAAGTCGTACAAAATCATCAACTATGTTTTTATAGTGAAGGGGGGAAAGGGACGTCTAGAGGATGGCGTGTATCTTGTCGGGTCAGACAATTTCTGTCAGATAAAATCGTTACTTATGGGGAAAGCGGCGGTCGATTGCGACAATGAAAACGCCGAGAACGCAAATGCCGCACAAGGAACGCGCCAACGTCGTGATGCGTATAGTCGTCTAATTGCCACCGACAGGCAAACGCTGATCAATAGATGTTTCGCGCTACTCATACAAGCGAAACTCCCTGACGACAAACCTGCCTACTGTGAAGGTCGGTGATCTACCGTAACCTCGAGATAGAACGGAACGGCGGATAACTACTTAAGCTACTACTTAAGGAGAACGGAGGCTACTTAAGCGGACAGCGCGAAGCATCCAGGCCGACCCTTCTCGCAGATCACGAGAAGAGCTTCAACCTACCCCAGTTCTTGTTCAGTTCATAGCTTTGTCACTCCTAAACGTCTAGCTAATAAACTACAAAGCTAT
>MQUG01001583.1:0-12322 GCA_007213375.1 Steinernema feltiae | reverse complement strand
GAAGCAGCATTTTGCGCATCTTGAACATAAAACGACTTACAGAATCGTTATCGGTGCGATGAAGAAAGCAAATGCCGCACTCAGGAGTACATAAGCGATGCCTCTGCTAATCCAGATATACCCAAACGGACGACCAAACACGCGCCTCGATATTGACCATGTAGAGGATGAATAGATTAGTTATCAGGCCAGTTGTGCCTATCTAAATGCAATACATATTAGGAGCTCAAGCCGTGCTCAAGATGTCAACTCACTGCCAAATAGAAGAGCAGATGACTCGGTCGGATACTCGTGAAGCAGCATTTTCAATAACAAAGACGACCGTTACGCTCAGACAATCGCGTTGTTTTGAATTCGTTCTCTCGTAAACATCTTCGGGGAGAGAAAACCTGATTTCGTGCTTGTTAGAAGTGTTTGTAGTCTGAAGGTTGAAAACAACGGACTTTTGGGTTAATCGGAAGTGATTTTACACGCAGACGTAAGTGTGTGAAGAGCGCTGATGATTTATGTCGCCTTAAATGCGATTGCCTCACTTTGTGCGACACGTTAGGCCTGAGGCTGAAAGTCAGTTTTCGGGATCCGAGGATCGAGTTCTTTCGGAGGACCGTGATCGTGCTTTTTTTCCTCCAGTGCGGATTGCCACTTTGCGCAGTGCTAAGTCGACATGAATATTGTGAATGTTGCAATCCGCTTGTTGTATTTATTTGCAAGACGTGTTTTCCGCCAAATTTCACGCAAATCAGAGATCCCACAGCGCACCATCATGTCACAATCTTAACGGCGACCTTCAGATCTCAGGCGACAACAACATAGATACTGTTTAATGCAGACGGAATTCGAACGGAAATTTCCTTGTCAATGCGCCTGATTTCGACGTTCAGCGTTTGAAAACATCTCAGCTTTTGCTTTTGTTAAGGAATGACACTTGGCGCTTGTGACCTGACGTCATTTTTTTCTGCTACGCACTTTTCTCGCATTACCAAGACTGTAAAGTGTGGTTCACACCCCCCATAATAGTATTGCATTGCAACATTAATGTCATTGCAAACGTTTAAAACCTCAAATTTCTGCAAACAATGGACGCACTGCCCGTCAAGTTCTACGAAGACGTCACGCGCCTGTTCATTGGGAATTCAGCCTCAATTTGCAGCAATTTTCCACGTAATTTTGGTGCTGTGGCCGCTGAAACCTTTCACAGCATGGCGTTTCAGATTATTCTGATGATTGAAGGCCAAATTGCTAGCAATCAACTGTGCGCTTTCTACGCAGCACTGGCCAGCAATGAAGATCCAGCTCGATTCACGGAGGTCAAAGCGAGACACCACAGGCACACGCACATCGAGATTTCAGCTCAAAGTGACGAGGACTATCCCAACAATCCGGCTGCGCTCAGAGAATTGGTGGCCAGCGCCAGAGGCAAGAACGTCGCACTTCAACTCGAAACGTCAAATTTGACGAAAGAACTCGAAGAATGCATTCTTTCCTTCCGGATTATCACGAACCTGATGATGAAGACCGCTATTTCAGCCAAAATACTCACAATTCTGAGAAAAATTGTGCAAAAAAGGACTTTGAACAAGCTTGTTTTCCCGCCAGATCATCAATTCGATGCTGAAACGACCGATCTGCTGCTAGATTTGCTCAAACAGCAGCAATTCGATCGAGTTGAACTTCCCAGCAACTCTCTTTCCGTCATGAGAGACGTCTTCATCGATTGGACCCAAAATTCGCCCCAAATGGTCGGTAAACGAATGTGGTGCCGTGAAACAATGGTCAACGTGTTGGCTGCAGAGCTTGGATTTAGAGAGTGCACCGCCCAAGAAGAGGCCCATATTGCGACGTTATACCCGATTGCTCAAGGCGTCGCGCATTTTTGGATTGTCGGTCAGTCGTTCAAAGCTTGTGTGTTGGAGAATCCAAACGGGAATGTTGTCTACTGGCTCTTCCGGGACGATGAGAGCCTCTATAGCGTTGTTATGTTCTACTGAGCGCCAGTATAGCGCAAAGAGAGCTCTGCATGTTTGAGAGTGCAAATGAGTCTGTCTGGTTAACCAAATTTAATGAATGCCGAGTTGAATTCGTTGCGCTATCAACGGAGATTCTAGAATGATGCGGCATGGGCTTGAATTCCCCAAGAATACAGTAGAAAGGCATTGACAGTGTGGAATCTATTTTTAGAGTAAATAAACCGCGCGGTCTATCCCGAAACCTGAATTCTTAAGATCTGGGGTTACACACGGACCTACTAACAAATAATTAAAATTAAAAGAATTCGTACGAGTGCATTCTTGCCCGCTTGGCCTTTCGGTTAATGAAAGATATGAAACAAATGAAAAGACAGTTCTACGTCTTCTAAGCTAAGCATAAGGATTTTCTAGGTGTTCTGGGTTGCCGTCGGCTTCTGGATTTATTTTTGGTAGCACTAAGGCTCCCCCTTCCTCTTTGCTCCTTCCCCCGGAGCAGACCGATGTGGCGCAGCGCAAGAGGCGCAGGGCATAATTAGCTCACAATCGGTTGCAGCTGGCGGAGCAGCAATGCTTTGGGCCAGCTTTAGTATTACCCAGAATCTCACGAAATGCAGTCTCGGGTTCAATCAATTAATATCAGTCAAACAAGATAAAAGCAAATGAGTTTATTCCAGAATTAATCTCTGCAGACGCGAATTTCCACCGAAGCCTTCTTTAGAATCACTTGGCTACCGCGGTATTGGTAATCGAAGTTGGGTCGAACAACAACACACAACCCCTGAATGCTCGCGTGGTTGATTACGATTTCGGGATTTTCGTAATCGAGGAGAAAGTCTTTGGCGTAGTCTCCGAGTGATTTGAGGCCGAACAGCAGTCCAACCCAGTCGTCGTAGAGTTCAATCTCAACATCGGCGACTTGGAACGTTGGATTCTCGTGCTTCTTCCACGCCTTCAGCAACTTGAAGAGATTCTCTTGCAAAGAGGCGAAGAATCCTTTGTCTTCTCTGGACAGGAACAACTGATCCAGTTTGAGTTTTCCCAGTGAAGCGAAGATTTCCTCTTCGCTGCGCTGTGTGAGGTCGCTGGTCGCGATATTCACCGTCTTCAGCCGTCGATTCGCCAGTACGTCGGACATGAATTGAACGGAAAACTCGTCGGTGAGGTCGGATTCCGCGATCATCAATGACTCGCAGCTTCTCTGGATGCACGCTGGGAGGTGCTGCAGCACTCCGCTGCCAGCGACGATGTTGATCCGTTTAAACGCGATGCTTTGCTTCGTTTCAAAACGGTCGAGCGGGAATCCGTTATTCGTGCAGTCGCAGTCCTTCGACCAAAAATCGGTGCTTCTTTTCTCGTCGATTACGTCGAGCTGATTGAGTGCGGAGAGCTTGCGCTCATCGGGGTTGTCCACGCTCTCGTGGAGCTCGGTCGTGTATTCCGATTCGTCGTAGCAGAACGCGTAGCGCAATTCGCCGTCTTTCCACAAGAATTGGGCGCTCAGCGGCTGCTTCTCCTTGAAACAAGCGTTGATGCTCTCTTTCCACATCGGACAGGCGCCGATCAGAGAGTCGATGCTGCGAGCTTGAGCGGTTCTCAAGATTCCGTTCATGACGTCAGAGTTCAGAAGGCACTGCATTGTTGTTTGTTTTTTGTTGCTCTATGACCACAAGCGGCGTTTTCTCCTTTAAATGCACGCAAAAGCAGTGCGATGAGAAAGGAAGCATTGATTCTCGGATTATGGTCAGAGAGATGCATTGCAAGCAGTACAAGCATTGCTTTGCAGCTTACTGTAGATTTTTGTCTCGTTTCAGCTCTTATTTTCCGTTCGAAAAGAGCAGCGAGGGTTCTCGCTACGAGAAAGGCAATCAGATTCGGAGGATTTTGTTGGTTTCACGCGCAATGCTTCCCGGTAGTTTCAGCGCGACCTGACCTGGCGCGGTCCGTGACGATTGGGCGCCGCCGATTGGGCGCCTGACCAAATGTACTTGTCTGCATTGAAGGACAGGTATGCAACTCGATACTTAGCTCTCTGCGCCCTACGAAGCCTCGCAAATCAAAAAACTGGACTAAAAGCCTGAGGCAGTCAGCCTAAGCTGAGCTTAGCGCGCTTTTTGTTTATTTTGGGCTCGCTGCGCTCGCCCAACATTCACTAGGCAAACCCTGCGGCAGCTCCTAGGCCTAAGCCTGCACTTAGTACGAAGCCAAAAAATCAAGATTCGGGCCCAATCGTCTCGGCGCCCAATCGTCCTGCTTCGGACCGGGCGTGTAAGGTGACTCGCGTTTGTCCTCACTCACTACGAAAGAGGAGAGGAGTAGGAACCATTTTAACGTTTCAATCATGGCTTGGCGATCTTCTGGTAAATTCTGGTAAAGACATTGTTTGTTGGTTACGTCAATACGCAACTTCAAACCACACGAGACTGATTGAGTTTACCGTAGCAACTTTATATTTACATACATACATCAATAGATCACTTTTTAGAACTCAAAGTATTAGAACTGTTCTGCGGCGTCAGTCTTGGCGATCGTGTAATCGTTGAGACCGAAGAGCCCAACCTCTGTTTGACTTCAGTATTGAGCTCGCCGACGAAACTCAATACAACTAGTCTAAACAAATCGTGTTGTTGTCATTCTGCAAAGAAGCCGAGTTACCCGTCGACGAACTGAACCGAAGCTCCAAATGTAGGTCGTCGCCAGAAACTTCATAAATTCATTCTCAATTAATGGACCAGATAGTATGGCCGCATAGGAGAACACCGCAACGAGCACTTGTATGAGGATCTAAATAGCGATTTGTAAATGAAACGAGGTCATGCACTCACCATGCAGCACAGCCGAACCTCTCTTCCTTGATATCTCCTGGTTATGGAGCCCCGTTGAAGCTTCCTTCTAAGCTGAAACTCTTTCTGTTACGGCTACAGTAATGCAAAGTGCACCTTTAGGATTAGACGAATTTTGTAGATTGCAAAAAGGTCAACAATTATGGTCGCCGCGATGAGCGCCGTTGGAACTGCGATTGCGATCACGTTGGAGAGGAGACCGCATTCTGATTTGATGAAGAAGAGATAATCGTTGTCGATTATGGTCGGATGGCAAGGATCTGAGCAGCGCTAGTCAGTTAGACAGCAAAATCAAGAGCCGCACCTATGATGAATGGAATTCCAGTCGCAAAGCAAAAGATCCATGTGATCGCAATGTGAAAATTGGTCCGCGGAGGCGAGAAGATGATTTTGTACTTGAGTGGCAGAGAGACGATGACGCATCGGTTGATAGCGATGAGGAGCGTGTGACCGAGGATTACGTTGCAGATGATCATCATGAAGTGGAGAATGCGCCGATTCGTTTGCGTGAACACCCATTCTGCCTCTCTGAAAATCTCAAAATCAGAAATCTTCCGCGTTTCTTTGATTGAGGATTGCAATTAGAGAACCTGTTCAACGCAAAGATTACAAGAAAACAAAAGGTCGGCTGATGATGATCAACTGTACAGGTTCTCCGATAAGCTCTGTCACGCGAAACAACAACCTTAATTTCCAACAAACCGGGAAAACAAAATTAAAACGTCATGCTAAGACAAAAATAAGAAAATCGGGACACGGACAAAAAAGTCTTTGATTTTTCTGATATTTTTCGAGGTCGCGAGGAACGCTCATGCTATCAGAATCACGCGAAACGGCGGGAAATAACTAGATAACGGCCAAGTCGCCAATATCTGTCAATTTTTATTAGATTTTTAACAAAATTTAGAAATAAAAAGTCAAAAATTTGAAAAAAAATACGTGACATTTTGCCAACGGAACGTTCAACGTGAAATTGCCAGTATCTCCTACAAGCCTGGTACGTCAATAACTAGGCTAAAAGACTAAGGCAGCTATGACTTGCTTCGGCCAAGTACGAAGCAAGTTTGGGGACTTACATCTTTCCTTTGAAAACTTTTGTCCGGTCACGCGTTCTGCTACGACGAATCTCAATACACAAAAATCTAAGACCTGGTGCTCAAAAACATTTTTTTTCTGGCGCCAAAATGTCCTGCTTTGTAAAAAATCCAAAAAGTAGATTTCGCGTCATAGAACTTTCCGAACACCCTGTACTTTTTATGACCGCGCACAATTCAGTCACGAATCAAGAAAACGATCAGGAGACAGAGACCGCAGGTCTATAACAAAGCATTCTTAATGTGAACTCCGTGTGCGACGAGTTTATTGTTGGATTGATTTCTTTATTTTCGAAGCAAAACAGGATGTTACATCAATGAATGTGTCCATGAATGTGACAAAATGAAATTGTGGTTTCAAGAGCTTGTTTTACAAGACACGTGAGACTTAAATTAAATTCCAAATTGCCCGAAACGATCATCATAGATCACTTACTCCATAACTTGTATTTAACACCGGAAAAGTGCAAAAATGACCACTAAAGATGGATCACTCGTTTGATGTTAACACCGATAGAAATTCACTTCCTGCACGTGATGCACTTCAGCGCTGTTGTTTGACTATGGTTTTATGAGTGCTCCGCTCAGTCATGCCTGTTAGTAACGCGCGGCGCATAACAAACGGAGATCATTGATCTACAGCAACATTTGTAGTTCTCTATCGTATCCAATGACCAAAATTCAAATAATTGACGGTTTCGTTTGCGACTTACATGACAATAGCGGGAGCAAGGTAGAACGCGAACAATCCGCACAGAATACAGTAGGCCAAACCGCGACTAATCCAGATCCTGCTGAACGCGCGTCCAAAGACGTTCTTCACGAGTACTCTGTAGAGGATGAAGCCGTTGACGGCCAGACCGAGCGCTCCTGACTGAAAATTGGCCAATCAACGAGCAAAAGACCATTGGCTAATTGCAACTTACGACCAAAATCAACGAAGCCGCGATGAGCGGGAAATCTTGCAGAAACATTTCTCAACTGAAGCGCGGGCGGGAGACCATTTGAAATGTTTTCACTACGACTCAAAAGGAACGAGAAGACTTGTTTTGACGTCGACGCGATTACCTGTAGTTCAAACTTTGGTTGAATCGATTAACGGAGATGGCGGCAGACAGAATTGGACGTTTTGAGAAGGCGTGTGTGGGGCTGTTTATTGATTGGGTGACGATTTCTGTGTCTGTTAGTGTCAGAGTTTGTGGCCTGTGGTATTGCGTCAAGCATCGATTTACGATATCAAAGTGTAGATTGGACGCCAGCATACAGACTGTGCTTGTTAGTCTACAAGACTAGCGCTGTTTTTAAGGATTTTTGATTAAAAAGTACAGGATGAAATTAGCCTAGAAAGCTAGCGCACTTACTCTTCATGCCTTTAGCTTTAGTCCAACTAAGCATCAAGGGTCATCGAATGTCATTCTAATAGATTACAGTGAGATTACAGGCAGCAAACAGACTCAAAGCGCCGATTTATTAGAAACATGCGATATAGTGTTCAATGTTGAATCACGAGTCAGTTGAACTTGGCTTGATTTCGATTTGCATTTGCAGAAATCGGGGGTGAACAGCACCACCACCAACCTATAACAATCTCGGGTAATTCAAAACCAATTCGATTAAACACCAACCCATCGAGCATCGCACCTGCTGTCCATCCAATCATCGTTAGGTGACGTCGATCGAGCCACGCACTTGACACAAAGTAGGCGATGTTGAGTATGATTGCCGATAGGACGGAGACCAGTTGCTGAGCAACGATCTGAACCTTAATTTTGAGAGATTTGCTCGATTTAGGATTATACCATGTTGCAGATCTTCAGTTCCTTCTTCGATGGTCCAGAGTAGTTGAGCTGCTCTCTCATCTGCAAATTCTGGTCAAATCTCGACCTCTCCGCCTCTGTGGCTCACCTTAGAGATCCGTCTGACCTTCACAAACGTCACCAAATCGACCAAAAGCGCTATAGCGGTGCTCCCTGTCGACACCACCAAGTCCAACTCTCCCCGTACACGCGTACAAACAAATTCTTCAGTTTCTGTGATATTTGGGAGATTTTTCTCCTCCCCAAATGAATATGTGGACATTTCCAGGCACGTGGCTGGAATGAACCCACAGATTTTAGGCAGTCTAGACAGGCACTCACGTATCCAGTTGAGAATACTAACCAGGAAACTCATCACCCACACGCTTCCAACCAAAATTTGCGTCCTTTTGTACGAAAACACAACCTTGTACTGTAGAGGTACGGTAACTATGCAACAGCGATTGATGGCGATGAGCAGATTCGAGAACATGGCCGCGTAGGATAGCACAATGGGCACTTGGACGACGTAGCGCAGCCATAATGGCGCGCCCTCAAAGGTTGGATACCTACAAAAGCGCTCCTCTTAGCATCCTCCTTACAGTAATCCAGTTTACCATTGCACCAGCGGAACAACGAAAAGCACAAAAAACACGCTTTGACTCACGTAGGAGATTTCTCGGCTCAGCCAGAGCTGACCGAAAACGTTGCCAAACAAGTTTTTGAAGAGCACCTCATGGAGTATACTGTAGTGAATGAGAAGCCCTACAATTCCGAGCTGAAATCAGCATTTAGAGCAGGAAATTGAGGAGAGTTCTTACAAATATAACGGCAAACGTGATCGGGAGAAGCGGCATGTGGCGAGCGATCTGACGAAAAACAAAATGTCGACTTGTTTTTACCGCAGGATTAGCCGAGAGAGACTGCAATGTTGCTCTTTGATAGAGTGCGATGCTGAGTCACGCGCACACCAATTATCGTTTGTATTTGTCTATAGCAGAGCGTGTCAACAAGTCCAGGATTGTCTCAAAAAAATAAGAAAAACACACGTAAAAAGGTAATTGAGCAAAGCGGCGAGTCGACTCATTAACCAAAATTCTAAACAAAAAGCCAAAAGTCAAAAATCAGAGCGAGCCGAGCCTCGGCTTAGTGGCCAGATATCCATTTAAGCGCAGTTCGAGGCTGGCAAAAAGGCGTTCAAGATAATGTTGAGCGTTTCTCAAATTTTTCAAATTTCATACTCTTCAAATTTCATACATTTCTCAGGTTTCATTCTCAGAAGGAAGTTCTATTGCGCCAATTTTCACGGTCAAGTGAGGCCAACATTACGAAGACCAACATTTCTTTGTTTAATGTAGTAATGAATTTTTTTGCTGTGAACCAAATCTGCACTTGCATCGCTCCATCGAAACCAAACAAACGAAACCAAACTAAACAAATTCAAATCAAACAAATAAGAAACCACAATTGATTCACTGCACAGCATTACAGCTCGATGCCGGCGATCTGGCGGCCGCCCTCTAACGGAAAGCTATTAATCAGTTCAATTACGTCTAATTACGCCTTATCTAATAAACGAATCGGAATGTAAACAGTGCTTTTGCTCAAAACGTCAACAAAAGAAATTCGCTTCAGGACCAATGCATCCTCCAGAATTGGCGCATTTCGCAGTTGAAATCTCACTTTCAAAAGTGTGATCCACATTATCTCCATTGGTATGACGCACTGCCATCCATCATTAGCATCGCATTCTACCGTCACCACCATCACCGCCGCTGTTCGTCGCTCTCGATGAACGACGTTCCCGTTCTCTTCTACGAGCAACTCTTCCGCAATCAACTTTTCAACACAAAGGACGCTACTTACCATCTCGCTGGTCTATTTGGCGCTGTTGCTGCTGATGCGTTCCAAAACGCCGCATTTCACATCGTAAACGTGGAAAACGGAAAATTTTACGACTTGGACTATCATCCTCATTTCAAGCTTTCGCTTCGAAGATTAGAGGAGGTGAGCAGCAAGCATCATTGGTACACGTCGGTTGTCGTTTCCGCTGACGACGACGAATACTCGACCAACTCGAAAGCATTGCGCGAACTGTCGGCGGTGACACGTGGTCGACGAGTCATTCTCTGGCTCGAAACTGAGAATTTATGCAAAAAACTAGAAAAGTGGATTGGAGCAGATTGTGCCGGTTGTTTTGAAGTCCGCGCGTTTGCTCTAAAAATTCCAGAAACGCTGATTCAGAAGAGCATTTTGAACTATGTAACTATATCGGACTCGAAGCTGATCAACGACGAATCGGCCACTCTTCTGCTGCAGCTGTTGCAACAGAGCCAGTTCTATTGCGCCAAGTTTTACGGTCTATCGCAGGTGAATTTGACGAAGCTCTTCTCCGTTTGGAAGACGAACTCGTCGGCGATGGTCGGAAAGGTGGTCAAGTGTGCCCATCGTTACAAACGATCGATTGCGTTGAGTCTCGGTTTTAGGAGATGCACAGAAGAAGAGAAGCGCTCCTTCGCCCGCTTCCACCCGGAATTGAACGTCGATTGGAGCGATTCGTTCAAATTCATTAAAATCAACAAGAAGGGAGAAGGAATTTATTGGTTCTCCAAGCTGACTGAAGTCAAAAACAAGACCATGTTTGTCTTTGTTTAATTAATTAATTTGGTTTAATTTTTGAATTAATTCAAATAAATTCAAATTTTGTGGTTTTTGTCTTTCTACGAAAAGGGCTTCCATAGGTGTGCTTTCTGCGCTTCCATAGGTGCTATTTGTTCTCTAATTAGTGAGACGATTCACATCATAATAACGCCGTTTAAAGGAACACGGACATCGCTACACAAATGTCTCCGTTTTTTTCTGAAATAACGGCCGTTTCTGGTGATTCTGATGGCATGACTGTTCCTCGCGACCTCCAAATTGACTCAGAAATTACAAATTTGTTGCAATGCAAAAAAATCAAATTTTGCGGTTGCGCGCGTCAACGATTGTTCAGCCAATGACAAAGTTTTGCTCTTTTTCGTCCGGATAGCCACAAACTTGTGTTCCTAAAGCGGCAATTTTCGAATTATTTTCTTAATGCCTTGGGTTACTGCAATAGGCTTAGGCCTAGGAGCTGCCGCAGGGTTTGCCTGGTGATTTTTGCGCGAGCGCAGCGAGTCGAAAATTCACTAGCCTGGCAAAACCACCAGGCGAGTTTTTTTCTCTCAGGGTTTTTTCATCACATAATCGTGAGGAACGCTGATGCCACCACATGAATCACGTGAAACGGACGGGTATAGGCAGAAAACAGCCAAATAAGCTATTATTAATCAATGAACATCGCCCATCTCCCCCTTTTTCACAGGACAGCGGCCACTTTTGCTTTACAAAACCTGTTTCTAAACCCTCTGAGCCGTTCTTGAAAATTGAATTTTTGGCAAATTCAACTTTCGAACCGACCCGAAAACGCTATTCGCATCAAATTGCAACGAAACACCCAACCAACATCAATCAATTTCATTTCCGTACGCATTTTCCACACGATATTCCGGTTACGTAATTTAAATATGCTCCTCGTCCTCATAGGGTTTCTCTTTGCCAGTTGCGTCCTTTTGGTTCTCATAAGTGTAGGTCTTTGAGGCATCGTCAACTTTTGTCATTTTTCCGCTTGTACTGAAAAAGCGACAACGCGGCAGACTGCAACATGTAGAATTGAGGTAACAAATAATACTCCAACTAACCGTCTTTGCAAGTCGATGCGAGAAACACCCAGTCTCCTTCATAAAACTGATCATCTTTGCTACGAATGCAATGTACTTTTGAATAAAAGCAGGCATATTGGGCTCCTGAGCCTTGAACTCTCAAATCGGCGTTTTCAAATCGACATCCTGAACAAGAGCGGCATCAGCATTAGAGCGAAGTGTGAATTACAACAACATACTCGCTTCAGTGGTATCTTCAGGCGGCTCGCTATGTCGCTGATGAACACCACTGGTGGGCATCATATTTAGGCCGTGTTTAGGAACGATGTTGCACTTATTTCCCTCAACGTATTCTGGGTCAAAGCTCCTCTGCTGTTGGTAGTACTCGACCGGTCTGCAATCAATCGGGTAAGATGCATTTCAAGACCAAAGAGGACAAAGACCTTTCGGTTTCCAATCTGTGCAGTCAACCTCGATTTCCTGCGTGAGAACCGCGCAATTCTGAGTTTTCTGCACGCACTGAAGTGCCTTGACCGTCACCCAAATCTGGGCTGTTTGACTGAATTTGTGATAGGGTCGTCGCCAAGTTGCCGCTGCCTGACTTTGCAGGGTCGATCCGTCGGCTTTTTGTAGATTTTTTGGATGCGCAACTATCGCGCATTTCCTGCAATCGTGAGCGTTCAATATGTTGTCAATCAGCACTCAGTTACCTGCAGATTGACAGAAATTGTAGATCTATAACTGAAACGTCTTTCCCTGTATTCGAATGGTTCTCGTGCTGTGTGGGACGCAGAGTCTCTCATGAGATCGCACGCAAATACGTTGGCTCGTGAGTTCGTTCAGCGTCGCTCCCGACGACTCCTTCATGACGATCGTCTCTCCGTGTTTGCACGCGTATTCTGAATTTTTGCGCCTATTCGCATCAAACGTCTATTTGTCTTA
>MQUG01001582.1:0-27845 GCA_007213375.1 Steinernema feltiae | reverse complement strand
ATCTTCAAATCCGCACCGGCATCGAATTCCACTGAGCCACCAGAAACGCGGTACAAGCCAGCGTCGATAGGCTCTCCGGCCACAGTGATGGAAGTCACGGATGCGATCACGCCTGGGACAACGACGCTTTTGCCGAGATACGCTTTTCCAGCCCAGACCTTCGACGCCACGGCGGCGTCTTTCGCAAGCGAGCCGAACAGCGCCAGGCGCATCAATTCAGAATTGAAGTCTTTGGCATTGATGGTCAGCTCGCCTGTATTTTTGATGACCTTCGACTTTGCGGTCGACAACGTGCCGAACGTGGTGTCCTGCATTTCGACCTTATCGGAAGTCAGAGCCAGTACCGCCGAAGACGAGTGCGCGACTGCAGTGAAGCCGCCAGTAGGCTCGTCATTGTCGTCCAGCACGGAAATTAAGATGGCGCCGTTGCCAATCCATCCGATGCTAGTGTCTTTTACGTTTACAGACATGTAATCACCTTTGCTCTTATTATTTTTTGGTGTTGGTAGATCAATCGAACGCTACATAATGCGTCCATGCAAGTTGCCAGGCGCTAAAATTGTTGTTTGACGCCTTGAATCCAGACAGAAGCTCTTCAAATGACTGGATCTTGGGTAAGTTTGGATTGTTGCTGGTTACGCCGCGATACTTCTTCAGCACCTTTGAAATTTCAACGCCCAAACTCATTGCTCGACGGGAAACACCCTTAGTGTCCTGATCAGCCCTAGAGATGATGAAGGCACCAAAGATGGCATCACAGTACATTTTGGGAGTGTCAGCAACAACGGGGCCACCACCACAAGCCAGGAGCACATAACACTGATCACCCTGCAGCGAAATATTCTTCAGGGTTTCGTCTGCTAGTTTGCCCGAAAAAAGATCTACCTTCGGTTTTGATGGCAAACTCTCAATGAGGGTTTTATAGGCTTCGAGGGTTTCTGTGATTGCCATGTTTTCTTTTATTTTAACACAGGCGGAGTTGTGCTCAGGGCGTTTTCAAGGTTCTGCAAAAGGATATTTTGGTATTCGGCAAGCCAGGCTTTTGGGAGGCCTTGTTTGTCCGGAAGGTACCGTCTTTGTTTGACTGTTATGCCGTATTGATGGTTATCGGCATATATCAAGTTGCTTGCAAGTTCTAGATTGGTGCCGCGAACGTTGTGTTTGATGCTGTTGCGGAGCCGACCTGAATCGAGGAGCGGCTGGCCTTGGCGGTGATGGATCGGGGCCCAGGGGTTGCCGTAAGGGTCAACGCTCCGCTGGAAGCAGGTTTTGACACGGGCAATCCAGCGAACTCCGATCTGATTGAGGCCTTTCTTGACGTGCGGGTTCGCGGGCCGAGGTGCCTGACTTTGCTCACCAGTTCCTGCAGCTCTGACGTGTCGACTTCGAGCGTAATGGGCTGGCTTGCGGCAGTAATCATGAACGGATCATCCTGACGTTATGGAAGCCGGATTTGCGGATTCCTGGGTCGCAGTTCGGATTCGGTTGCGGCCAGTTCCGAGGCCTTCGAGCCATCGACGGGCATCTTCAAACCTGAGCCGCTGCTCGTCCGTGGGATTCTCGTCCCACCGGTAGTATCTGGCGATATCTAACACGAAGCCCCTGATGTCTTCGATCGCTTCGACATCGGTGAGTGGAGCGCCAAGGCCTGCAGACCGAATGTAGCTGTCTGCGAGCCGGGAGGCCTTCTCGATGACGCGGACGATCCGAACTTCGCCTTCGCTGGGGAGCTGGTCATTCGGGAATTCTGAGGTGTAATCAAGGTAGGTTGCGTACATAGTTTTTCTTAACCAAAGGAACGGGGCTTATGGGCTCCTAACCTCGTCTCTTTACCCTCAACGGTACCTTCTCTTTTTAAATAGAAGAGAGAGGGTTGAGGGTGGAAGTAAGATTCTTTTGGTTAAGAGAAACGCTTTTTATGACAGTGACATGCCTTTCATTTCACTCAAAGGAATGACGTGATGGGAGTCCTGGTCAACGAAACCATCAAGCGGCATGCCCTTTTTCCACATCCTGAATCGAGTGGGGCCGAGGATCTTCATCTGATCATCTTCATCCAGACCTTTTACGAAATCGTCGAAGGTATCCGGTACTGGCTCATCATCCGGATCAAACATGGCAATCATCGTCGTGCGACAGCCAGGGTGAAATGGAGGCACCTTTCTCTTGGGATCGGAAACTTTGAATTTCTTGCCGTTCAGCGAAGCGCAAATCAGTGTTGTTCGAGTATCCAAAACGGAGCTCAGCTGGTACTGCTCAACGCCTGCTTCCTGAAACCCGATCATGTCCGCATTCGCTGTGACATGTGCCGCCGCCGTCCTCACTAGAATCTCGATGTTCCGACGCGATGCATTGAATGGGTTAACAGGATCACTCACCACCGCGTCGACGATCTTGCTCACCGGCAACCCATTTACCACACCAAGGCGCACAGCCCTTTTCACAGCATTTTGTGTAGCCAGGCTTTGCTCTTTGATCCATTCGGGCAGCAATTTGCCATCAAACGGATCACTCTCGATGAACGATCGGATGAAGTCCTCACTCGTCTGAGCACCGCCAATGTCGACTTCGAGGGCTTCGGAATTCCAGTCAACCTGCGACCTGTACAGCTCCGTCAGCTCGTCGACCAGGTCACGCTCCATCGCTGAGTACTGGTCATCGATCGCTCTGTCGATTTTCCGGAGCTTAGCTTTCGACTGAAATATTGTAAGCATCGAGCTTCGCTTCAAACCATCCTGAAGCTCTGCAGCAACCTGTGCTTTGAGCTGCTGGAGCTGTGCAACAGCGCCGCGTGCAATGCGGGTGTACTGGCCCCGAAGCTGGATCTGATGTCCGATTGCTTTCTTAGCTGAGACCTCTGCCATCACGCCACCCACAGCGCGGCTTCTGCCTTACGGCGCTTCACAAGCCCTGGCAGCTTCACACCCTTGGCGTAAACCCATCTCATCAGCTGAGCCGGTACCGCTACCAGGTCACCGCGATTGATCACCTTTCGGATAGTCGAAATCTCGAAATTGCCAGCGCCCGCGTTGAACACGAAATCGATCAACGCTGCGATCTGGTTCGCATTGAGCTTTACCTTGACCAAGCGCATCACTGCACCCGCAGCCTTCATCAGGTCGGCTCGCAATAGAGCTTCAGCCTGCGCAACTGTGATCGCTGGAAACTGCTCCAACGGTGCCCATGCCTTGCGTGAAAGCAGATGGCCGTACCCGATCGTCGGAAGCCCTACTGGGTCGTAGTAAGGCTCAATGACAGCCGTAGATCGATCTGGGTCGTGAAGCCCGTCAAACTCTGGCCGACTCACCAGCTTGGCCGCGATTTCAACCGCTTGCTCCAGCAATGACCCTGCCATTACTTGGACTTCGTGTGACGTTGCAGGATGCGGCCACCGAACCAGAAAGCCATAATCGCGGCCAACATTGCTTCGTCGAACTCAGTCCAGCTGCTCTTCAGCGCATCAAACCCAGTGAGCCCAGCGGCCTCCAACGCATGAAAAACAGCAACCTTGTAGGCCATATAAAAGCCAACCATTGCATATGTGATCAGCGGACGGCACATGCGAATAACAAAATCCACGTGCACACCAACCAGTGCCACATAAGCTTTGACCCAGCCCGGCAAAGTCCCACCCCCAACACTCGAAATCAACTTGTCGGCATACGACTCTTCGGGCTTATGAACGGCGACAGCTTCAGCAATGTCAGCCTGGGCATTGATCTCTTCAAGTTTCCACATGTGCTCAGACGAAGCAGACTCCATGCGCAACTTCATCATCTCAATTTCTTGAGCGTGATCTTGTTTCGACTGATAGAAGTCAAAGAGCTTGGGAACAAATGGCCCCAAGAATCCGAAGATGGCAGATACGATAGCAATCATTTCGACACCCCCTTAACAATCAGGGCATCTATCCGAACACTGATCTTGTCGAGTTTGTCTTCAATGCGCTTGCTGTCTTCTTTGCGCTCAATCTGATAAGTCTGGATTTGAGCTGAGACGATATCGACGCGCTGATCCAGGAGTTCGATTTTCTTGTCGAGACCTGAATAAGCCCAGACTCCTGAAACCACTAATGACAGCAGTGGAATCAGGGCATACAGGGAAATAACCAAGTTCGAGGCGTTGGTGGGCGCCGGAGGGGTTGCTGACATTGTTATTCTTCTTATTATTAGTCAGAAGAGCTCTTCGGCCCTTTCTTATTATATTACCATAGCCAATATCAGCTAGTGGGCTTACTCATAACTCTTTTATGTAATTCCTGGAGTTCTTCGCACTCATTCCGACTAGACTCGTTTAGCAACTCAAACAGCTCGTTATGACCCATCCAATAACCGGCATGATCCACTCCAGTCTGAAGCTGAACGAGCTGCTGGTGAGTGAGCTTTGCAGACCAAGCTCGGAAGCTCATCTCGACCTTTTCTCTAGTCTCATGGCATTGCCGACACAGAGCGCGTAGAGAGCTGATCGGATATTCCCAAGGCCGGAAACCGCTGCTCATGCGGGCGTAGTAGCAGTGATGCGCTTCAAGACGACCTTCGGCGCCACAATCCTGACATTTGTTTTTGGCTACTTGCTTAACCAAATCTGCCTTTCGCTTCCAGCGCGGATCTTTTAAAAGTTGTGCATATGTCGCCCGAGCAGGCGTTTGCGTGAAATCGTAATCCTCGATCGGATAAATACCGAGGTTCCAGCTGTGGCCCATCTCATACCAGAACCCGAAGGATTCAAAAATGTCGTCGAACTCAGTCGTGTCGCATCCGTAGTTCAGAAGGTGGTGGATACTGCTGCTGTCGAACACAAAAACATAGACGGCATCGTTGAGCCAAGTTTCCCCACGCTTCTCCCAGTCGGACGGTGATATGAAAAATGCGTCACCTAAGAGCCCTTCGCGAACCATCCAGTCTTCAAGTGCCAGTAGCAACCTGCGCAGATTCTCTTCCATTTTGAGCTCCCATTGTGGAAGCCACATGCTATCACCAAGGCTTTTGCGGCCAAACAACAGAGATAGGGTCGGTGGTTTCCGGGATGTCGCGCAGGGCCTGTCTGTAGTTCGCCAGGGCCAGGCGGGTTTCCTGGGTGACATCGGTTCCGGCGATCAGAGCTTGGTCATGAAGCATGCAAACCCTTGCATCAGCTTCCAGCAGGAGCTCTGCGCGCTTCTGTCGAACAGCTTTCATGAGAGCTGCGCGATTGGGTGCGAAGACGAGCTGGCCGTTGCGAACGACGGGTACAAGACCTTGGTTGAGGCTGCTAGCGATGGCCTGGCCGTCTGAGATTTCGAGGTATTCGAGGCCTGGCATGTCATCAGCAGTGATGCGGTACACATAGCCAGTTGAGTTGTAGTACGCACGCATAGCGGTCACTTTTTGATGTAATAGGCCAGGTTCGATTCGGGCCTGGGGAGGTTCGGCAGGACGAGCGTGAAACCCGGCCCGAAGTCCGCTGTATTCGTTTGCACGCTGCCGGTTTGCCCATAAGCGACCCCGTACTGCCTTGGCCACCAACAAAAGCAAACTCGTTGCTCAATGGGTCGAAGTCGGCATCTGCATAGCCAGACATTTCCGGGCCTGCGCCCAGGTTGCCCCGCTGTCGAAAGAGATCATTGCAGGGCTATTGGCTTCAGGCACCGCGATAAGCATGCTGTAACCCGTGACGCTGTTGACCGCGATCAGGCGCTTCAGGCTCAGGAGGGTTGGCAGGATGATGGTATAGCTGTAGTCAAATTCAAGCGCTCGATACTCCAGACTTGCTCTGCTCTCGTAGATGAACACCGCCCCACCGCCAGCACTTTCGATACACTCATGCTCAACATCAGCATCGATCTCAAGCATCAGCGCAGTCGAGACTTGACCATCATTGAATATCAGCTTGTAGATGCCCTGAGTACCCGCAATCGTTAGCTGAGCATACACATCGCCGGACGCGACGAATTTCATGGGCTTCAACACGTCAGCAGCTATGGATCCCGAGCTGACAAAGGTGACCCCATCATCCGACCTGTAAATTGTCAGAACACCCGATTCGACAACGGCAAGAATTGTGTAGCCGTAGCTCGATTCAGCAGCACCTGCAATGCTTTCAAAGCTTGCGTTAAGTGCTACACCACCGATGTCTTGGAAAACTGTCCCTGCAGAGCCGTAATAGATATGGCTGGCCGTTTTGAAGACAGACATGTTGTCCGGATAGCTGCTGGGTGTCGGAACACCCGTCTGAAACACATGCCAGTTGCCTTGGGCTTTCGCTAGCGTCGCCTGCCCACATCGGAATACCTGCGAGTACAAATCAGTGCCAAACCTGGCCTCTGAATTTTCGTTCAGTGACACGCGAGCCGCACCGTACTCCTCGAAATTTAAGGCTGTTTTGAGGGCATCAAGATCTTCGTCGTACAGATACGACCCATCGCACTCCAGCAAACCCTCGTATGTTCCACGCGGCTTGAGCACGATGTCGCCGACCTTCACAGCTTTTGCCGCAACATCGCCAATGCTCACCGACTCCGATGTACCAGGTTTGTGAACGTGGAGCTTCATTGACACATCACCAGCCCAGGCCGGCAGTTCACTGATCGTTTTCATAAATGATTACATCACCGCTATCTGTTCTTTCAGGCTCGTACTGCCCTTGAGCAATCTCAAAAACCATGGCGTTTGCAGGAATCGAAGGCGCCGTGCCGGCGAAGCGGCGATACCCGTTGCTCAACACCCGAAAATCGCGAAAGCCCGATACGCCTGATCATTTCACTGCATGCACCCAACACTTAGCTGCATCGGCACCGTCCATCAGCCTCACCTGCAGCACTGCGCCCCTATCAACGGCGATGAAGGAGCCCCACGAGCGTCCACGGGCGGTGAGTCGGTACTAACGACACCATCAGCGGCTACGTGAATGAGAGAGTTGCAGAAGAGATAGGCAGCTTCCGATTCGCAGGGCTCGGCCACCAAAACCTCATCACCCGAAAGCTCCTTCCGCCCCAAAAGCTCCGCAGGCGCCACGATCGCAGCGGCTCTCTCTCACGAGTTTGAGCAGTGAACAGCCCTGGGCGCTTACTCATCCTCAGTAACCTCTACAGCAGGCTTGCGACCACTACGCTTCGGCTTTTCAGCTGCAAGCTCAGGTTCACCAGGATCAGATCCAACAGTACCTCCGACGAACAGATACCCCAGGCCAAGCCAATGAGTTTCGGCTCTCGACCCAGCATCCACGAACACCCTGTGATCCCCCAGCTGCAGTGAATTTACCGATACTTCGCGCTTCATTTTTGTTCTCAAAAAAGGGCCGTGTTCCACGTGGAACATATTATGGCGAATAGTGCTTAGTAAACTAAAGAAAGGGCCCCGGAGGGCCCAGTCTGTCAGTGGCCACCGAGCCTCAGCGCACGTTCAGGGCTCACGGTTTTCAGGCCGCAGAGGGTTTCAAATTTCCACTGAGTGGACTCGGTGCGAGGCTCGTACCAGCGAAGCATGCGGAGCGAGATTCCGGTGCGTGGGTCAGTCATCTGCGCAATGTTCACGCCAGCAGCGTCTTCAGGCACTTCGAGATTGCGGAAGGCGATCAGGAATGCGGACTTGGTAAAGGCCAGGTCGATCGGGTGATCGCCGAGGACGCTGACAGCAGAGCCAGAGGCGATTGCCTCCAGGACTGCTGGGTACACGGGAACTGCAGCGCCAGTGGTGTCAGCGGTGACTACAAAAGTCTGGGGACTGCCGGCAATAGAGATCACGTCACCCTTCAGGAACGTTGCGCCACCCACACCTGCCAGGGCGAGCGTGGTGGAACCAGCGACTGCTTGGGCAGACAGGGTCATACCGGCGTTAGCAGCCGCAGAGCCTGCCACGTGGTAAGGGCCTGGACATCGCTGTACAGATCGAATCCATACTTGCGACCGATCAGGCCCTGGCTGACCACGTTCGCATCACCGCTTTCGTTGATCTTCGAGAACTCAAGCAGCAGGTCAGCTTCAGTGTCCGAGGTCAGGACAATACTGCGACCGTTCAGGATTTTGCGGTTCTGCATTTCCTTCCGAGCGGCGATCAGATCGGACTTGTCGCGGCCAGCGATCGAAGCCGGGTTGCCCGAGATGTACGGGATGTCCTTGTACAGCGCGAACAGGTTTTTGTTGACGGTACGACCAATGGCATCAACAGCAGCGGCAGCAGCAGACGGCAGAGTCAGCGAGTTCGCGTGCGCCAGGAACTCAGCGTCTTTCATCCCGAACTGCTTGTACAAGTGACGATCAAGTTTCACGTCGACTTTGCCGGCCAGTGATGTCCTCAGACTGCGAGCCAGCCGAATCGGTTGGATGGTCTTCAGCATCCGAGAATTCGATCGGCTTTGCGATTCGGATCGTATCACCGTGATTTTTTGCCTCATCTGCTGTATCGACGCTGACAAGATGGGGCATCGTCAGTTGGCCGTAGAGTCGATCGATGGCCAGGGGCAGAATCACCTCTGTCATTAGTGCTTCAGTGTCATTGCCGTGGCGTACAAGAGCCAGGAGCGGGAGCATTGCAGTCATTACTTCACCTGTTTTTATTTTATTGGTGATGGATATGGAGGATTTGACGCAGCATCAGCCCACAAGGCGTGATGGTTCCGGCACAACCGGAGGGGCCCGGAAGCCCCGAAGTGAATCAGTTGATGACAATATCGCCAGAGGCTCTTTTTGCGAGCAAGGCTTTCTTTTCTTCTGCGCTTGCCGCGATCAAGGTTCGTTGCCATTCTGCGGTGCTGATGGCTTTTCCAGCACCTGTGACGCCCCTGGAGCCGGAGCCTGGCATTTGCTTGAAGTAGTGCGGTTTCGTTGCTGTGAGCCCGGAAATCCACTCATCAGGGGTCAGAGGTCTGCCGTTTTTCCCGATCGAAATATTGCCACTGGAATCACGAGCTACAAGCTCCCCAGCATCGTTGAGCTGCCAAGTATTGCCGGCAACGGACATCAAATCATCGAGCGCTGCAGGGTGGAAGAACTCGTTTTTTAGCGCCACTTGGCCGATGCTTTGCTTGATCTGGAACTGCTTGAGTTTAAGCCTTTCCCCATCAACAGCCTTCCGCAGATCTTCTTTTTCAGCTTGCTCAGCTGCCAGTTTTTCCTGCCAAGTAGAGCTGTTGGCATTGATGCGCTTGTCGAGCAGAGCCTGAAGGTCGAGCTTGCCAGCTTTCAGCGCCTCCAAGTCATCTTTTCCTGAATGCCCGACTCGAAGGCCTTCATTCTCTCCGCCAGGGATTTCTTCTCGTTCAGAAGCTCGGCGTTTTTGCTTTTAAGGGGAGCGACTTCTTTCTCTACGTGAGATTTGACGAAGTCAAGGAAGGCGGGATTTTCTGCAAGGGTGTTGAAGTCCAAATTTGGAACTTCATCTTCGCCAAAGCGAATGAGGCTTACCAGCTTGTGCATCTGAAACATTTAGTCCCCCAAGGACGTTGTTTTCTTATCGTTATGTCCTAATTATAACAATGCCAAACACACAAAGGGGGACGAATGCAAATTTTTTTCAAGCTTTTTTTTGAGAGTGGAATTGCTTAAGAAACTTCTGCTCATTCGGCTTAAGCAGGTTGAGGGCATTGTAAAACGACTGGCTTGGTACAAATTTTCCGGTCTGTGCTCTATATAGAATGTTGTGCACGAAGCCTGTATCTAATATCAGCCTCATGATTTCCAATGCCACCAACTCCTCATTGCCCTGGCTATTAAACGGGACAACTTCATCCAAAGACTCGAACGCCTGGTACAACTCCATCGCCGTGAGCTTTCGCTGCGGCTTCCGGCCCGCTGGCAGCTTGTGGAGATAAAACCGGACAAGCAGCATGCCAACGTGAAATTGGGAGTTCATCAATGCCGGGGGGATTTGCTCGATGATTAGCTCGTCCTGATGCTCCGCAAGCTGATTGAGCAGACAACGCACAAGCTCGTAATCCCCGCAAATCGGAGCCCCCGCTGAGTCCCCAGCAGCACCGCCACAGGGCCTACCAGCGTCGCCAGCTCCAGCAGCATCTCCCGATAACCATCGTCCAGCGGCTTGCTTTTGCCATCAAACCCCAGGGCATGGAGGTGGTCGGCGATGTCAGCCAGGAGCTGCACTGTTCCGTCCTGGAGCTCGTTCTTGTCAAGATGATGTCGGATACCTTGTAGGCCCCTGAGGTTGCGGGCTTTGAAGTGTTGAAAGACTAGCTCAGCTGATTCTGACATATCTCACCATTCATTGATTTGCCCGAGCACCTCCCATGTGAGGGCATCAAGCGTGATTTTGTCGAACTCAGTGACTCGGAATTCGTACGTTGTGTACCTGAATTTGAAGACTCCAGCGCTTAGCAGGTACTGAACCATGCATCTGAAGACCTCCCAGCACGCATGGTCGCCAAGCTCTGCTTCGATACCCCACTCTTGCAGGGCCTTCTGTCGTTTCCCGCGAAAACAATGAGACGCTCCTGGGTAAAAGTTTTTTGCCTTATCGAACCCACCGCAAAGGTAAATGGCGCAAAGGTGTCGGGTGGATTCGTCGCAAACCAGCACCGGCTCGACTAATGGATTCGATGTCATTTCAGGTACTCATTCTTATTGTTTTTATGCCTCATTATTAGCATTGAGCGGGGTGAAAATCAATATCATGGCACTTACTAATTAGTCAGGACACCACCGTTCTGACGGATTTGGCTTGACCAGCATGCAGGCCTGAGACACTGTATATATGTCCAGCAACCTACCCGCAGTGTATCGTTATGCTCACACCACTTCCACATCTGTCGCTCAGTCAAATACCGCTCCCACTGCAGCTCTGCAAACTCAAAGCGGGCTTCCCATCCCCGGCGCTCGATTACGTCGAAGACAGGCTGACGCTGAATGACGTCGTGAAGCTCGACCCTAGATACTGCTATCTGTGCCAAATTGATGGCGATTCCATGATCGACTACGGCATCCAGCCGGGAGATGTAGCAGTGATCAGCCGCAACGAGCCAGCCAGGCCTGGGAAGATTGTGGTCATCAGCATCGACGGTCAGAACACGCTTAAGCTGCTGTCTGAAGATGACCAGGGCCCGGTGCTCCTCGCCGGCAACAGCGCTTACAAGCCGATTCGGCCAGGTGACGGTGAGGAGTGGGTATTTCATGGGGTGCTGATCGCATGCACGCGCCTGTTCTAAAGCCGGAATGGCGTTTGAGCGCAAATGCTTCCAAGGTCTTCGGCCTAGTGGACTGCAACAAATTCTATGCTTCCTGCGAGTCTCACCCTTTGTGGCGACCAGACCTGATCGGCAAGCCAGTCGTGGTGCTCAGCAACAACGATGGCTGCTTGATCGCCATGAGCATGGAAGCGAAAAAGATGGGGTACAAAATGGGTGACCCTCATTTCAAGCTGAAGGAGCGGCTGCGAGACGAAGGAGTACATGTGTTCTCTTCCAACTACACCCTCTACGACGACCTTTCGAATCGCGTGATGATGACCTTGGCGGACATGGTGCCAGAGCTGGAGGTCTATTCGATTGATGAGATGTTCGCCAATCTAACGGGGGTTCAGGGGCTGCAGGGGTTTGGCGAGGAGCTTCGCAATAGGGTTTGGAACTGGGTCGGAATCAGGGTTGGTGTAGGCATTTCCGCGACAAAAACCCTGGCCAAACTCAGTAACTGGGCAGCAAAAAACTGGAAGGGTTTGGGCAGCGTTGCGGTGGTACTCGATGATAAGCGCCATGAGCTGCTGCTCAAGAGGGCTCCGGTTGATGAGGTGTGGGGTATCGGGCGTCGGTACGCTGATAAGCTAAAAGCTATAGGTATTGAAACAGCATGGCACCTTGCATGCAGTGATGACCAAGAATTGGGTCGTGAATACAGCGTGGTACTTCAGCGTACGATTTTAGAGCTACGTGGAATTCCATGCTCGGATCTGGAGCTGCAAGCACCACCCAAAAAGCAAATCATCAGCTCTAGGGCCTTTGGAAGTCGACAACAGGGGTGGAAGCCGATCGAGCAATCCATTGCCTCGTACGTTGCCAGGGCTGCTGAGAAGCTTAGAGCCCAGGGTTCTGTGTGCCGGCGCCTGGACGTGGGGCTGATCGTGCGGAAAGCCACTGCTGATAGCTTCCATGACGCGCACTCTACAGCCTCTGCGAAGCTGGTTACGCATACCGATGACACCCTGGTGCTGCAGGGCGCGGCGGTCTCTTTGGCTAAGAGAATCTTCGACGACAGTGCAGTCTATGCAAAGTCCTCGGTAGCCCTGAGCGATATCTGTCAGCCCGCAGAGCTCACGGGCGATATGTTCTGCATCCCAGATGTGCAGAGTTCAAGAGCCAGGGTGCTGGACGAGATCAATGCAAAATTCGGCAAGGGGGCTCTTCGCTCAGCCACAACCATCGGGGAGATGCCCTGGAGCATGCAGCGCGGGCATTTGAGTCCTTACTACACCACTCGCCTGGCTGACCTCCCCAAACTTCGGTAAAGCGTTTCTCTTAACCAAATCACCTGCCAAGGTCAGCCCCGGTTAGATAGTCAATCAACTCAAACTTCCCGGCATCCATTAGCCGTTGACGAAGTACCTGCATGAACTCTTTGTCATTATTCAAAAACTTGTCGCACTCAGAATCAGTTTGGCATTCATCCAGAATATCGGCACGTTCCGGATTAACAACGCGATAGCGGCGAATGAATTCCTCACGCTTCTTATCATGAAAGCTCTGAATGAGTGATTTCATATTTCCTCCATAGATCATATCTTTAAACTTACCCATGTACCTAAGGGCAAATTTCATCAGGGCCAAGTCATTTCTAGCGGACAGGCCCCAGTAGTACTCATCTGCCGCATTTTCTTTGACAATGAGAATCTTGTCTAGTTTAGAAACAAACCCCTGCACCCAAGCAATCCCTGCAACCTCATTCCCCAGCTCATGAAACAACAGGTCTTCGTCAGCAATCGAGTCAACCAAAGCCCAGACCTTATCAAACCCTCGCTCCCGATAATGACTCTCAGGCAACGCCAGGAAGTTTGAGTACAAAACAACAATCAGATCGCGCTCAGACCTGTATTTAAGGCGCTGATAGATTACATAGCCATCTTCCGACCTGAGCATTACTGGGAATACCCATTGTAAATATCTAACTAATGACAGTCGCATTGTCGCCCCCTTTTGCTCGCCGAACATAGTCAGACAGGGCGTTGCAGGCTGCGTCAATATCGCTATTCTTGAGAGCCCAGTAAGCTTTGGCCATGATTGCATCCAGGGCTTCATTGCGACCCAGGTCTTCAAAGAAAACTGTGTGTAGCAGATGCCAAAGAAACTCAACATCATCAATGTTTGTTTGCTCATCCGAAATGCTGTGAGCGATGCTACTGAGGAATTCAAATTCCCAGTCTACATGAGCTGTCGTCTCAGAGAACGAGTAAACCTGAGCAACATAATCAAAGAACTCAATGAAAGTGCCAAACTCGCACTCATTGAAATAGTATTTGCCACCATCAAACCGGATCGCAGCAGGCGAACAAAATCTGATGATGTTTTGGAGGTATGTCATTCCTGAGCACCCAGTCGTGCATAGAACCCAATAAGTTCTTCGTAAAATGCATGGCCATCTGCGTGCTGACAAAGCCAGTAGAGCTTAGATAGGAGTGCCTGGACGCCTGGCTCTTGGTTATTATCGGTTAGCACACCCATTAGCCAACAAACAAAGCCATCATCCATTCGAAGCGTCTTTCCCAGCATGGCAGCCTCAATAAATGACGAATCCAAGGTAACTCCAACACGATCACGCTGCTTGTAGAGAAGTTGCATGGCAGCATAAAAATAATGAAGCCCTCGAAACTCCGGATTCATCATAGGGTTCTTGACTGGATCAGTCTCAGCTCTGAGCTTCTTAATAAAAGTCAAAAGCCCTATCACTTCGATCACAGTCCCAACTCCGAACCGAACATATATTCACGCTGCTCGGCAGTCATCAAGGCCATCCTTGCGCGCAAAAACCCCATATCCCCACCAAGGAGTCGACGTAGTTCCTCTTCTGTTTCGCAAATGGAATATAGGTGATACGCGTGAGGCCTGTTGAGCTGCAGGTCTTTGAGAATCAATGGTTTCATCAAGTCGAAGATATCCGATTGAGCTTGACGCTTATCGATCCCCAGACACACAAGCTCAGAAGAGTATTGTTCTCCTACATCCGCCTCGGCATAAACGGACTCATAGTTATTGCACAGAATCCCAGCAATACATTTAATCTGAGCAGCCCTGGAAGCATCACTATCTCTTTCGGTGGTCAGGTACGCAACCCAAATCCTTCGCAAATGATCCAGCTTTTCTTCTTTGAGGGCTGCCAAGAATTTCTGAATAAAATCATCAGGGCTCCTGGCATTTAGTGCAACCCTGGCAAACGACGGAGCTAGGCAAACAACAGCGCCGTCCCAAACCTTGAACTTAAAGCTCACGACGGTTGCAACTTCGAGCAAAGAAGAGCAATAACGATTAACTACACCACCACTAGCAGTCTTAAGCTTCAGCAGGTACTGCCCGTGCTCGAATGTGAATCCTCCGGACATCGACCAGACATCGTAATTCTGAATTTGCTCATTCAAAACGCGCTCAAGAAACACATGGCTCTCAGCAGAAATGCCCATCAACCCCTTAGTTTTGGCAAACCACCGCCACGCAGCCACTTTTGGCTTCAAAAACTTGAGCAGTAGCCGGTCTTTCGGAGTGATAAACGTAAGCATGGCCAGCCCTCAATATCATGGCAGTTATTGACAGATTGGCAATTGGGGGTAGGAATGTCAAGGGCCCAGCGGGGGTGCCAGGCCCTGGAATGTGGGGGATTATGCGGTTTTCAGGCGTTCCTCGGCGATGCGAGAGAGGCAAGCATGGAACTCAGCTAGGCACGCAGCAGCGCACTGCTGTTGCCATTTTGGGAGCTGCTTTAGATCATGCCTGTCAGAGGGCTTGCGGGTATCTTGCTGAGCCAACCTGAAGCACTCATCTACGCAGAAATCCTCGACATCAGGGGCGATCTGAAAAAGGAAGTAAGTGCCGGAGGATTGCTCAATAGCGGCTTTGGCGTCTGCGTAGATTTTACTGATGTTCATGATGCGCTCTCTTATTGTTATACCCTTGCATACTGTTACTATGCGGGTGGAGCAAAAGAGAGCGCAACACTTAATATGAGCCTTCTGCGCGCCAATTGAGGAACCGACACACACCCTCTATATCTGGATAAATAGACTTTGAGGTAACACCGCAGCGCTCCAGGGTCATCAGGAAATCGACCTTGTCCTTACCCGCAATCACATACTCCTTCAGATACTTTTTGACTTCAGGGTTTCGTTCCAGGGAGACGAACTTCCCAGACTTTTCAGAAAACCTGTGGGCAGTAAAGTAGCCAGACTGCGCGATAATCCTATCGTTGCTAAGATTTGGGTTAATCACCCTGGTCTTTCGTTGGCTGAAGGGACTACCTTTGAGTGATGGCAGCATTAGCGAATGAGCTTCTAGTGTGTAGACATAGCAGTCATCCGTCCCCTTGGAGCTACAAGCAAAGTAGATTGCAGCCAGGGCATTCGAAGTCCAGTCCAACAGCCTGGTTTTCATTCCAAAATGCTGAGCAAGAACGAGCATATCCCAATCATTGTCAATGTCGACATAGCTGGGAATCATCGTCAGCCCGTGCCGCCTCAGATCAGCCAACATCGTTTTTTCGACTGCGGTTGTGTTGTTGGTGGGATCTTTCCGTGCGATACCAGGAAGCAGGTTGCCGCGTTTTGACTGCCCGCGAAACAGCACAGTCCCGCCCACCAGGTCATAACCGCTTAGACGATTGAGGAAATCCGGAACGTCCTTGATCGGAATTGAAGTCATGATTACGCCTGCAGCCAGCTTTCGACTTCCTGAGCCCCATGCTCCAATTTCCAGGCCTTCAAGGTGCTGTGATTACCGCCTTTCGTCTCGACGACTTCGTTTGTGTGAGGGTTCAGGTAGCGCTTCACCGCCCTAGGCGCACGCGGCCCCTTACGTCCGTCAACCTTGCCAGCCACTGCAACCCCAGAACTCGCAGCAGCCTTCGGATCGAGAATGCTGATGACGTTGCGCAGAGACATCCCGTACTGGGCGAGCAGCTTGCGCAGTTTGTCTTCAAACTCCAGCTCGCGCTGCAGGGCTTCGCTGCCTTTGAGGGCTTCGAGGGCTTGCAGTTGTTCGGCGATCTGACGTTCTAGCGCCCGGTACTCTGCTGCTTTTGACATTGGTGACGCTCCTTTTTAGTAATTGCCATGAAATATACAGGGTATGATAAGGGCTCGCTAGACCATCCCCTAAGCAAGGTTTTATCTGGCTAAGAAGGACTCTTGTATGCAAAAAATCATTGATGCTGACGACGAACTGAAATTAATCGTTGCAGATGATGGCTCGTACAACATCTTCTACATTGGCCCTTGGGGGCGCGAGCAGGTCACTGCTGATATGAGTGATATCGGACTGCAAAGCGCAATCTCGTCTGCAAAGCGCCTAGCGAGATACCCAGGTACGATGTCCACGCTCCGAAAGAACCAGCACCTGGCTCGTCTCTTCCACAACCTTGTTCAAAACCTCGGCCTATCTCGTACAACCTGCGAGCTCGCAAGCCTTGGGCTCCTGGTACGCACCACACACGCCGGCCACACAAGCCAAGCCGAACCAGCAGACCTGCCATTCCCTTACGACCAGCTAGCAGCGCCGCTGAGCGAGCTCAAATACTCAGCTGCAGGCAACCGGTACCTCTTTCAGCTGACCCTTGCCGGCGATGAGGTGGCCTTCTTTCACAAGGCATCAATCGGCAGCGGATTCAAGCATCACGACATCGAGCCTGATATCCGTGAATTTGCAGTCAAACGACTTTTTGAAATCTACCGCGCTGACCAGACCAAAGGGCACTTGGCCTGGGTTTCGGAGCTCGGACTGGCGGGGGATCTGGGTCTTTAGGATTCCCTGCGGCTGAGGTGCTCCAACCGAATTCCTTCGAGCTTGTAATGAAAAGCAGGGAATCCGATTTCAAATACACCAATGCCATTCTGAGCCGTGATAGCGCTTGCAAGATAATCGTAGAGCGCGGGGCCTGTGCTGCGACCAGTTGCTACGGCATTAGCAAAGGCATCATTGGCGTCTTGCTCGTGAAGCTTCCTCATGCCAATGACAGCTACTTTTCCTTCCGGTATTTCTTCCATAGCCACAGTTGCACCCTGCGTGGCGCAGGGCAGGATTTCATAGCGGTAAATATGGTACTTCTGGGTGTCAGGGCAGCAAACTCCAAGGATAAATTCAGCTTGGTAAGCTGAGAACATGCTCTCCATGCTTTTATGTTTTTTGGCCTGGATCAAGACTGATTGCACTGAGTGTTCGACGACTCCGGCAATAAATTCGGCTGTCAGTAGATAGTTAGAGCCCAGGTGACGCTTCTGGAACATGTCCATATCATAATCCCCTTGAAGAAACTTCCTTCCTTCGCAGGGCATTGCAAGCTGATACTTACCGCCTAAATAGGTGGGCCTCAGATCCGAAAGGTGGTTTCGGATAGAGTTCATTATGTGCTGGGCGACTAAAGTGCTGCCAGCAAAGGCTATACCGCACCCACCCTCGTAATTATAGCCCAGATACCCATTGAACCACTCGTCCAGGAAATTCATCCCAGCGACCCGAACAGGAGTTTCTACAACTTTCTTGAATCCACTTATGAGCAACTGACCTCTTTGAGTAATGCTGCTATCCGCAACGAAGAAAATTCCGTCAGTGAATGTACTTTTAGACGCCCGAAGCTCATATCGATTAGCGAATGCCAGCAATAACCAGAGTCACGGATGCCACCTCCATTTGGGGAGCACCAATGATATCAGAGGACTGTTTGACAGCAAACTACTTTCAGGTATAACCGGGCTTGGGGTATTGCACCGCCCATTGCTCCAATGCGTTAATATATACAACCACCCAATAGAATAAAAACAATGAGTCTTTATGTAGACATCCTCGTACTTATAACATGTATTAGTTTTCGCTCAGCTAACTACGGCCCTCCACAAAGTCGGGAAAAGCATGGATGCTCACCAACTACATTTCCGATATCTGTATCTGGTCGCTAGTAATTGCGACTTTCTGCAAGATCTTTCTCCATTATTTTGGGGGATTTGTGTTGAACGACCACCAATACCTCCTAATATTCATGGCGATATTTTTATTCTCAGCCAGTCAAGATAGCCCCTTCAAAACGTCCAGGGTTTTGAGATTTAATAAGCTACGGGAAACGACCTGATCCTTGCCAACCCAGAAGCCCCCCCAGCTCGCGGGGCTTTTCATTCTTGGGCTACCGCTTCCGCAACTTCAAAGTCAACCAAGGCAAGTGAATTTGTGCCCACGGATATCTGGGGTCATGAGGTCTGTCGCTGCATCCAATAGATCGAAGCCTCGATAACCTCCAGCACTCGAAGCTTGAGCGTCTGTTCCATCAAGTTCATGTCTCGTTTGTACTTTTCGAAAGTAGCTACGCATGCCGGATCAAGGCGCTGCTGCTCGCTCAGCTCGTTGCCGAGGTTTTCAGGGAATGGGTGCAGGGCCATGAACCATACTGATCTGCCAGCAGCCGCACTTTGTCTGTGAGAACCAGCCAGTCGAGCGCATGGTCAGGTGATATTGACGCTGCTAACGTAAGGCCGTGCTGGAAATCCGGATACCTTGAGTGAGCGGTTTCCATTGCAAATTTGAGCTTGAGGATTTGAGCAGTCGTCACGATCGAGCTCTTGTGGGCCTTCAGGTTGTCCAGAGCCAGGATGGAAGGGTCGATCGATGTGATCGGTGTTTCGTGACCAAAAACCCGAGTGCGCTCATAGGCGTCAATGACGGAGGCGACGATCAGATTCAATGGCGTGAGCGTCAGCTTCTCCCTTCTGAAGCTGGGTATGAGCTCAATGACTACGTAGAACACATACGCCGAAAACAGCCCTACGAGCAGATCACTGCTAACACTGCCAGTGGCCTCGGCAGAGAGAAAGGCCGCCGCCTTACCCCCTTTGAGCCAGGGCCAAACCTCAAGCTGGAGGTTGATCAGGATGATGAGACCCAGAACAGTGAGAGCAGCTGCGAGTAGCCACTTTTCTCTCGTTTCACGCCAAACCCACATGACCCAGCTCTCCCTGAAATTCGGCAAGCATACCGACAGGGAGGCCTTTTGACATCAAAAGATGGTGTGTGCCCCACCTCGCCTGCGGGCGATGGCGCACACAGGTCATCACTCGCCAATTGCGGTTTGGGCGGTCTTTTTCTCTAGGCTGCACAACATAACGATTGCAGATGCGGTCATGTGCAAAACGTATGCAGCGATCTCAGGCTCAACTTCTGAGACCTCCGAGCCTTGACCGTGCCCACCCTCCTTATTACGGATGGTTGGAACACTGCTTTCCAACAAGGTTGAGAGAGCATTCAGGTGGTTCTGGTGATACGACGGCAGGAAGTTATTAGCCAGGAGTACAGCCAGAAGCCTTTTAGCTGGTGAGGTCTTATCGTACTCCCACCCTCGAAGCTCCAGCACTACCTTGATGGTACTTTCAAAGGCCTTTAGTGCATCATTCAAGGCTTCTTTGAGGTTGCTATGCCGATAGTGCTCATATGCGCCAAGAAACTCATCTCTCGGCCTGCGTATTCCGCTTGATTCAGAAAGCTTATTGCTGGCTTGACTGCTTCAGCGTGAAGAAACTCGGAGTCTATTCTAAGAACTCTTCCATCATTTATCTCGTACCCCTTGCCATGCTCTTTGAATCGCGTGTTTAACTCGGAAACACACTCGTCAATGTAAGCGCCCGTATCCTCTTTGGGATATCGATAGGTATACGATTTATCTCGGTAAGATTCCGCGATTACAAAGCAGAGTTCAATAGCATCAAGAACTCGATCAATATCCCGTTCGATTGAAATGAACTGACCCAGCTCATCCATCACTGTTGACCGAGCATGGAGACCTGTCACCAGCTTGTAGACCCCATATTCCCGCCGAAGCACTTCGCAAATGCTTCCGTAATTACGCTCCTGCTCATTACGATCTTGAATGCCAAGTACATCGTCGATCACATAGCATATCTGAGCACGAAGGTTGGCATTGAAGTCGTCGTACGTGTAGACATCGGGTTCCAGACCCAGCTCACGCTTCCTACGTTTTGAATACAAATCGATGACTGGCATAGGCCCTCCCGGCGCTGTGAATGGGCATCATAGCGAGCCGTGGGCCATTTGACATCAAACTGTCAGGCAGCGACGTACTCAGTGGCCAGCCTGTCCGCGTTGTCTTCTTGCGAGAAGTCATTGCGCAGCACGCCCCGGCGTTTCAGCTCTGCCAGGTATTCGAACTGCGACAGATCTCCGTTCGCACGGGCCGTGGCCAGGGCCTGCAATTCTTCAGTTGACGCGTTGATGCCATATTCTGTGTTGATGTCGCACACGAACTGAGCATTCGACACACGCGAGAACCTGGCCAGCATCTCGAACACCTTCGCGATAGCTGATGCGGTGGCCGTAGCCATGCTCGCAATCTGATTGTTGTTTTCACCAGCGTTCAGGGCGCGGCCAGTCGCCGTTTCGACAACGCCATTGTTCTGCAGCATCTCGATACCATAGCTAGCCATCAGGCCTTCCAGGTCTTGCAAGCTCTGGCGCCCCGCGTTGATCGCATTCCCGCTGTGCTCAACGAATTTCAGGTCACTGCCAGCATTCGCGACAATCGCGCTATCGACTCCGATCTTGATCTCGACGCCTTCCTCTACGCCGCTGGCGAACAGGATGGGAACACGCGCTACGTGCAGGATATTTCGCTGATCACTGTGTTCTTGCCAGTGCGCGACGTTCATGTGAGCCAGATCGATCATGGGTGGGGGGCAGAACAGCGTGCCCCTAGTCTCGGCAGGATTTGAGTGGATCGGAATTACCGGGATCTCCGACAACCCGAAATCGCGCCATGGCTCAACTTGGGCGTAATCGGCACCATCCGATTCCTGATACAAGCTCCACAAAACCTTCTCCCCAGAACGCCTGAAAACCCTCACCCTGGCGACGTTCCTCTCACCCCACTCACCATCTTCCACAGCGGCGATTTCTGAGATCCTGATCTCCAGCAGACGCCCATCCTCATCGAGTTTGTAGCCCAGGATGTCATCTGCAGAGAGCCAGTACGCATACGGCTGACCACCACTGACTGGGGCATCGACACATAGGAAAGACGTGCCATTCCACAACGCATCCTGGAACGCCACCGAGGCAACGGCAGACACAGAAGTCCCTTTACCATCAAAGTCCCTGGAAAAAAGATCCGCCAACTCCGGATGCCCCTCAGACGTGACACCCACAGGGCGAGAGAAAGGCTTTGAACTCAAATTCTTCACAACGCGAGCGATGAAGTTCGTGAGTACTGAGCGTTTCAGGCGTTTGGAGTATGCGAAGGGTGTTTCGCCAGGCTCTTTCGGCAGGTACTCCTGGCCAGCTTGACGCATGGCTTCAGTGCCCCCACGCAGGGAGCGAATGATCTTGCGATCGGCCAGGTATTTCGAGCAGATTTCGCTGCGGTCTTGGACTTTCATCGGTCTTTTCGACTCTTGTTATTAGTGTTGCTTTTAACCCATGACCCCCGTGGTCACGGATGTGTGCGGTCGTTTCCAGGTGAGGCGGTAGGCGAGCGCATCCCAGCTATGGTCGTCTGGGCCCTTGGCCACGCTGTCGGGCTCATCTTCATCGCGGTACAGATCCGGGATCGTCCGTGTTGTGAATTTGCAGCCCGAGAAGAAATAAATATGGGGCTTATTGGCGTTGCGATCGGCAGTGGCCTGGAGTCGTTCGAACATCAGCTGCGCGGACGTGATTCGGCTGCCCGCGCGCTTGTCGGATTGGGAAAAGGTCATGCCTTCTTTTGCCAGCTCCTTTGCTACGGTCGGGGCCGTTCCATTGTCGACCTGAGCGCCGTTGAAGATCTGATTGTCCGCAGGGCCAGCAGCGATACGAGCGTGATTTTTCAACACTGTGGTCTGTAGCTTCACTTCCCTGGACTTCAGGCGGGCGCCAATCTTGCCGGCACTCAGGAACAACCCGAGATCCCGCTTCTGCTGCTTGCCATCCGGCGTCAAGGGTGTTCCGTAATCTTCGCCACAGATGATTAGCGACCCCTTGGGCGGGCAGAAAACCTTGCCACCGACCGTGACGGCTTCGCCATTCGCTTCTGCAGTCCATAAGCAGCAAAACGGAGTCGACTGACCGTAGTCGAATGAGCGATCCACCTTCCACGCTGCCGGAATCTCGAAGGGCTGCAGGATATGCACGTCCCTGTTCCAGACCTTGGCAAACATGGCAGTGTCGTCGACAACCTCCCAGTTCCCGTAGAGCCAGGCCTCCCGCAACATGGGATCTGCGATGTTCATCAGCCAGGCCTTGTACTCCAGGTCGACGTATTTGTTTTCAAAAATCGTCCCAAAAATTGCACAGCGCTTCCACTCGATTTCCTGGGTGTTTCCATCTTCGTCGACCAGGGTTTTGATGGTGCGCTCGATCTCTCCGTTGCGTTTGCCGTCGATGAATCGTTCTTTCACCCAGCGTTTGCCCACTCCCCACGGGTTGGTCATGGCCCGCACTTGCTTCGGGGGCATAAGGGGCTGACGGGCTGTGGGTTGGTACGCAGTACGAAGAGTGGACAAGAGCTTTTCGTAAATCTCGTCGGTCGCCCAGGTCGTCAATTCGTCAAAGCCAATATATGTGAACTGCTGGCCGTGGAATTTCGCTTCATATTGCGACGCTTTTTCGATGTATTGAAAGATCAGTTGCTCGCCGTCTGGAAACGTCCAGGTGCGCTCAGATTTATTGTACGTCGCGCCTGGAAAGAGCCTCGAAAGACCTTTTCCGACTCGTTGATAAGATCGCGCAGGGCAGAATACTGACGACGCAGGATCACACCTCGCCAGTACGCTCCCCATCCTTTCCCCACGTGCTGGGCGAACCCCATTAGCAGGCACGCGGACTTGCCATTGCCACGGGTTCCATGAAAAAGGACTTCGTGAACCAAGGTGTCAGGCTGACCCACAATCAGGAACATCTCCTGCGAGCTCAGACCGCCAGACTTGTTCTTTGTGGGCTCCCAGATCACCCTGCGGACAGCGTTGCTTAAGGCCTTGCGGGGCAACATCGCGGTCATGCCGGCAACCCCTCAAAGCCCTGCAACACCGCTTCGCTTTTTGCGCACAAAGCAGGTGTTTTGCTTACAAAAACGGCTTCGAGCAGAATCAGGGATTCAAGGGCTCTTGGCTCTGGGTAGCGAGGATCTGGGTCGTGCGCTTGGTAGCCATCCCAATACACCGCGTGCAGGCCATAACCACTACGCGAAAGGATCGTCAGGATCGCAGGACAGCCTCGGACAATTTCGGGGTTGCAGGGGTTTCCGGGTCTGCCGAGGTGGGTGTAGAACTCGGGGAATGTCACGTACTGGTTGTTGACTCCCAGCTGCGTGAGCGCGTTTGCTGTATCAGCTGCTGTTGTGCCCAGGAGATCTGCCTGTGGTGCGAACAGCGTGAGTGCCTGGTCGTACGTCAGATGCAGCGCGGTCGCGAAAGAGGCGATCCCACAATCAAATGGGGTGCGCTGCTTAATCATTACCTGGCTTCCTTGCTTGGGTTGCAGACTTGGCTAGGTCGACAGCTGCCGCCTGCTGTTGCATCAGAATTGCTTCAAGATCCTGACCTGCGGCGCCTCCCAGCGTGGGGATGTTTGCGATGCCGGAGTTTTGCTCGCCAGTGCTGTCTGTTTTGATCGTGACTTCTTTGCGTTCGAAGTCTCCAAAGGCGTCAGGCATGCGGCGAGCAAGGAGCTTTTCGGCGGCCTTTACATCTCCCATTTTGATTGCTTTCTGAATGGTGTCGATCGCGGGGAGGCAGGATAATTTCCGGGCAAGCTCAACAGACTCCACAAGCTCTACGCACAGCAGTTCGTCGTCAGTCATTTCCTCCTGGTCGACCTCGTCCGCAATCAGCGATCGGCCAATGGCTTGCCACTTGTAGAACCCAGCTTCAGACACGCCGGCAATGGCACACGCGAGTTCAATGGTGGTCGTGCGCTGGACGCCATCAACGATCTTCTTCACGAGCTTTGCAGACAGCTGATTAGCGCGGCGCATCGAGAAACCTCACGCCGAACTTGGCAATCATGAGGGCATCGCTGATACCGTCATTCACGCCACGGATGCCATCCTTCTTCAGACGCTTGCCCCGGTAGATCTCGTCAGAGCCAAAGACTTCGAAAGCGATCTCGCCGATCTGCTCCTTGCTCAGACCAGTAAGGCTCTGGCCACCCCTCCAGGCCTGAGGCCGCTCAAGGCGATACGGAACGCCTAGGCACTCCAGAACAGCACGGACAGCGCCATAGCCATCACCAAAACTGAAAGCCCCGACAGCCCCTTCACCTGGCCTCGTGCCAACAAGCTCCAACACAGCCAGGTCAATTCTGAATTGAGAAAGCCGAGCGAAGAGTGCCCCGGCATCAACTTTGTTTTTACCACCAATGTCTTTCACGGGCATGCGAAAGCAATCAACGAGTTGGAAGCGCTCGTCAATTACTGCAATACCACCTGAAAGACCTGGATCGATACCAAGGATATGTCGCATGGGGAATGACTTTATTATTTTTATTGTACAGTCATTGTAACACTTGCTGATTGTTGTTTGTGCGCAAAAAAGCCTGGATGGCTATTCATTCTATCAACGCTGAGTTGCTCTTTCAGAGATGGCAGATTACGCCCGAAGTTCTGTACAAGCCACTTGTAACGTTCGGACTTGCGGTAAGCGGCTTCCTGGCCTTCGTAGCAGTAGTCGAACCCTTGCTTTTTGGCCCAGTCTTCCATTGTCATTGATGTGCCATCAACACGCGGCTTAACCCAGGGACATTTGATATTGCGATTTGAGAATATGAAGACGATGTGAATGTGGTTCTGCTTTGCAGCACAGATGTATTTTCTAGCAGTTTCAAGATCCGCGATAACCCCTTTGCCCTCGTAGACGATTCGATCATTTAGGGGGTCGATCCAGTCTGGCTGGTAGCTATGCTCGACATAGTAAGGAATTTTGTAAGCGGAAGGCTCGTAATCGAAGCCCTTCATGCCGCCGAAGTGCCCCATTCTGAATTCACTCCAGCTACGATAAGGACGTGGGTAGCGAGGAAGGTCTGGAGTCTTGATGATTGACTCACCGTCTTCAAATTTACGCTGATATGCCTGGCGGTTGTAATCGTTCCAAGGGAAGGCTTGCTCGACTTCGTAGCACGCATCAGCACATAGCTTGAGGAGCTCGTTATCGACATTGAGATAGCCGTGGGGCTTCTGAAAGTGTTTGGCGTATGAATCTGATTTAAAGATGTCAGCAATCTTCTGCGGATCTAGACCTTTCACGATGCACTCTCTTATTTTTATTATGTGCTGCTTATGATCTTATTATCGTGAATGAGCAAAACCTGGCGCAACACCTAATAGCGCCTTTTATTAAAATATCTTAATTCTTTCTTGTGTCAGACAACTTGCTGTGAATTGGGGCATCCTTGCCCTCGGCAATCCCTTAAAGCCCAGTGTACTCTTTCATCTGTTCAAGCGATTTCGGATCGATGATGTAGTAGTAACCAGCCTTACCGCCATCTTTCCGCTTTGTTTTCAAACCATGCAGTGACATGATTTCGGAGATTGCCCCTTGTTTGCTGCGATCGGAGACTGAGCCGGTGTTCTTGGGCATTTTGAATCCAGCCAAGATTGCTTCGTGCCTGACTGCGTTGATTCGATCGTAGATAGCCACTGAGTCGGCTGGACTCCAGTTGTCATTGAGCAGGCCAGTGTGCAGCTCCTGGACGAGCTCTTCGAAGGTGGTTGATGGCTCCACGAATAGCTTGCGGTAGTTGTCGAGTTTCATCTGGCCAATGCCTTCGCCCCAGAATTGAGCGTCCTGGAAAGTCAGATCCTTTCGCTTAAGGGCTCGCTGAGCCTGGTAACGGATCGCGGCAAAGTGCTCAGCTTCGCTGCTGGAGCCGATCTTCTGTGTGCGTTTGGCCTGGGCTTCGGTTGAAGCGGTAGCGTTCAGAAGGGTCAGAGCAGTGTCCTTTTTCACTGCTCTGCGACCGGCGCTGTTCGCTTTGAAGCCTTCAATGCCGAGGTCGTTGTCGTTCGGGATCATCTCCAGGCAGAACCCCTGACGCTTCAGCTCGTAAGGCAGGGTCAGCTGGATGTTGTCGCGGAGCCAGCCAGTGCGCTTCATGTGATCTTTCCGAGCGGCATCAAAGTCTGATTTGGTGGAGGCATCGAACTCGACGTCAGCGATCTCCTCACGCTTGTTCTGGGGGTTCCTGATGCCAATCACAAACTCGCAGGCGGTGCGGTCACGGCGCATCATCTGAATCGCGCTGCGAGGCGTCACGGAGCCTTCGAATAGGCCGAAATGCGCTTGGAAGTGGCCACTGGTGATGCTCAGAGCACTGGTGATGGCTGGGGAGTAAATCACCACCTGGTGGGCCGTGGTATTGGGGTTGCTGATGAAGGCCGCTTGGGCTGGCCAGCCTGCAGTTTTGCTGGTGATAACCAATGATTCGATGCCGGCTTTTTCCAGGACTTTGCCCAGAGCCTCGGCGTCACGAGCGATGTCGCAGGCGATGAGGGTGTTCTGGCCTGCCTGAGCTGCAGAGAGGGCCATGGCACGCACCTGGTCGAGAAGCGCCTACTTTGCAGTTGACGTCAAGTGTGAGCCTGATCAATCTCGAAGCAGTGAATGAACTCCTTGCCTTTCTTGATTAGGGCCAGGCATTCGTCGTTGATGTCAGCGTCTGCGAAGACCACTGATTTCGCGTTGTGCACGACTTCTTTGAGGGTGTTCCAGACGACTTCGCCGCTGTTGAACAGAGCCCTCGAAGACGTGATCAATGACCTGGGCTGCCTCCGTCAATCACCCACCAGGGTCGACATCTTAATGAAGTCGTCGAATTTCGCGCTGATGAGTGAGTTGACAACCACCTTGAGTCCACGGGTTTTCTGCATCTGACCAGGCTGGACATCTTCGTAGTCAGTCAGGCCAGGGATGTTGATGCCTTTGACGATCGAGCGACGATGAGAAATCACGAGAACCTTCTTGCCGGCGTCAAGGAAGTCGGAGATGCAAGGGTTGATGACGAGAGAGCTTTTGCCCCACCCAGTCGGGCATTTGATCAGTGCGCGACGGTCGCGACGAAGGAGAACCGAGCGGAGCCAGGACGCGGAAACTGGCTTATGGACTACAGGGAAGTCATGGCTATCGATTTTTGAATCAAAGAACGCTTGCACGCGGAGTGTTTTATCAGCGATAGCCATTGCGCATTCAGTCTCACTTTTTCCAGACACCAAAGCCAAGCGCTGAGCGGCGAATGCTTTGTCCACCGGCAATATATGTGTCCCGAGCCAACTCGTAAGCTGCTTTACTGAAATTGCCTTCAGTCATCTCATTTTTGAGCACGAGCAGTGCGACATCAGACCTATTTCAGCTGATAGACGTTATCTGTGATTTTCCCGGAGAGTGGATCGTAAAGGCCGATGCGGTTTTGAATGCCGCTTCAACTGCTTGGCTAGCAGAGCTGGAGATGTTTACCAGTCGCTTAAGGCTTGGATATTCGCTCTTAATGTACTGCGTAGAATCTGTGAGGTCATCAGCTGCAACGGTTTGAAAGCCATTGATTGGGAAATCATCCGATAATGACCGTATTACCAGCGCCAGTGATGTTTTGTTCGACCTGATGCATTTTGATTTCTCTCTGTATGTTGTCGTGCTTCTGCGCACATTTGTATTGTTGAACATGAGCAAAAGGCCATGCAATACCTTTCCTGGGTTGACAGCTGGACATAT
>MQUG01001581.1:0-14600 GCA_007213375.1 Steinernema feltiae | reverse complement strand
GTCTGCCCGCAGAGTGCCAGACGTATCTGCACGCGTTCCCCGCTTCCACCTGGTGCCCTCGGCGTCTTCGAAGACTTTTTCCGCCTCCAATTACCACGTGCGCGCCTCTCGATTACCCTCCGCGTGCCTTCTGCGCCTTCTGCACTCCGCGCGAGTGCGTCACTTCGCTGTCGTGACGTCGATTCGCCCGAATCGGCCGCCGGCGCTCCTGTAATCCGACCAGATTCGTATTTCTCACTCGCAACATCGCCCCGTGCCTCTCCAGTCCCCCTACGCACGCGCTGTACACCCACAGCCACGTTTGCTCCTGTCTTAGGAGCCCGGGTTGACCGGCGGCCGTATAATTAAAAAACATGGCCATGCGCCGCCGCGTTGTAATCGCGAAAACGCAATAATTAATTCTGAATTTGGGCGCGGAGCCAGGTAATTCAATATTGGGCTCCTCTGGCCGTATTGATCCGCGCCGTCACTTCACTTCGCCCTCTTAATTCTCAGAAGCTGAATTAGAGCTTACCTATCTGTGCGGCGGGCGGCGGCGCTCATCTACACGGCGGCGCCATCCGCGTCCTTCGCGTCTAATCCGCTCGGAACTTTCCGACGCGGATTCCGAAGACGACGACGCCCGAAGCATCGATCACGATTGTGCGAACGCGGCCCCGGCGCTGGCGGTATGCACTCGCGCGCTGGTTACTATGGAGCTAAGCTCTGCCGCCTTTTACTGCCTCGGCGGCCGTCGACGGTTTATTGGCGCTTGTTAATTAAAATCACGAGACGACGCCGCCGTCCTCAGTCCAGGCGAGGGCGGTGGGCGCTCGGTGCGTCCTGGGTTGCTGTCTGATCGCACGTTCTGCCCTGACGCCGCGAGGGTACTGTACTTTAGAGGAGGTGAGCAGCTGAGAGGCGCGTGGAATTCACGCGGGTCTTGAAGCGAAGACGCCAGAAGAGGCTCATGTGAGCGTCCCTGAGAGAGCGGGAATTTCGCAACTTGGATTTTTCGGAGTTTAAGACTTGATTTTGCTGTTGACCTCAATCATCCGTCTTAGGCCGAGGCTCCAAACACACTGTAAGGTCCCCATTTAGCCCCAGAGCTCCAGCAGCTCCTGTGATCCTTGATCGCGTAGTTCTGCACAGCCATCAATTAATGTAATTCCTTCCTTCTCGCGCGTGGGCTGCCGCCACACCATCATTACAATCCCAGCCTTGCACAGATTTGCTCTTTGCACGCGGAACTGACCAATTTGGATGCTCTTTTTTGCACGAATCGCGACCCAATGCGCGCCTGTTTGCGTCATCACGCACTCTAATTGCGTTTTTTCGGTTTTTTTTGCGAAATACCGATTGTTTGTCCGAACTTCGGGCCGTCTACGTCAACGGCGGCGCCGTCTGCGCGAGTTTGACCTTTCGCGTCAGCCGAGTGCGCCAGAAATCGCCGGATCAAGGCCACTTTTGGCAGAATTTTCCTCGAAAAATCGATGTTTTCCCTTCGAGACCATAACACCTCCTCCTCCGTCCCGTGGCGCGCTCTGATTGTTGACAGCCTTCTCACCTTCTCCATTGACTCGGCACAAGCGCGCTTAATTCCGAGCCCTTCAATAGCAGCTTAATTAAGCTCGAAGAATCGCGCGGATCGACGCCAACGAGCGCGCTGTTTGTGGATTTAGCCTGCCGCGTGCACGATTTCTGGTCGCCGAACGTTCGACTTTTACCGTCGCGATTTGTTTGCGTCGCGGAGTGAAAGTTCAGCTCGGAAACTCAATTTTCGTGCTTTCAAATCGATTCCATAGCCTTGGAGGTTGGGAACCCTCTTTCGCGCGCGCGCGCGAGGTGCGCGAGATGCGGGAGGATTAGAACCTCTCCGAGGAGACTCCGAAGCGCGTTGGTTTGCGAATTACGAGGTGAGGGAAGAAGGTTGTTCTCGAGAGCGCGCGCGGTGAGTCACGTAAACAGCGCCGCTTGTTTTCTGAATCCCAAACATCGCGGACTAATGAGGATTGCGCTCTCTTAATCACTTCAATTACCCATCTCCCTCCCCCTCACGCTAATTGGGCCAAAACACCGGCGGCAAACGGTCTTCTATTAACGCGAAGTCACTTTCCCCGGAAACGCAATGTTTCAGGAAGTGACTCGAATTGTTCCCGAGCCCTCTAGCACTAAACCTCTACGGTTCGGTTTGAGTGTACGGGAAAGGAGCGGGGGAAACGCTTTGTCGTGACGCAAATCCATGAGTTTGAGAATGTTTTCGTAATTTGTGGTCTCTGGCTCACAGTGCGCCTAGCGCTCTCTCAGCCACAGTGCACATCTGAGTTTGAGAGCGCAGTTTACTTGGGTTTTGGTCAAAGTTTGAGGATTAAACGATCTTTTCACTCAAAATGGCTCCTTACAAGCGGCTAATTCAACGCGAAATCCAAAAAAAACGCCACAAATCCGCTCCTCTATTGTAGAATCCCACTCTGAGTCACCTCCTCTGCTATTCAAATTCACTTTTGGTTCTCCCATTGTGCGTCTTTCATCATCCTCTGAAACCTTTGATCCCTTTCAGGACTATACTATACGTATTGTCTTTAGAGACGCCTTAAACGTGACTCAGAGACGCTACGCGTCCGCTAACCAAGCCAACCTTCCTCCCAGTCGCGTGCACTTTTCGCAGTCGGACAACTCGATTCCCCGCCTAAAAGCTCATTTTTGCGGTGAATAGACCTTTTCCTTTGTTTGCCGTGCCGTTAAACCTCGAAATTAATTCCCTCGCCATCGCCACACGTTCCCCTCGTTTCAGAGGAGGCGGCTATGCCCATTGACCCTTAGAGATTGACTAGAACGCACAAGTGTAGCTGTTCCTGAAGTCACGATGGGTCAGATCATGGCGGCGTGTCAGAACGAGGAGACCCGAGAGCAGATGGCGAAGAGTCGCGCCATCGAGAAGCAGCTCACCGCCGACAAACGCGCCGGAACTTCGATTGTCAAACTGCTTCTTCTAGGTATTTTCGCGCCCTTCTGAGTCACGATTTTGAGTTTTGACGCATTTCAGGCGCTGGCGAATGCGGAAAATCGACTGTTTTGAAGCAGATGCAGTAAGTTTAGTCCCGGCGCGCTTGTTTACACGCCTGTTGACACGTTTAGAATCCTTCACAAGAACGGATTTACTGAAGAAGAGGTTAACGAGAAGAAAGCGGTTGTTTACAATAACATCAACACTTCCATGTCGGCCATTTTGAAGGCGATGGACAACGTGCTGCACATCCCGCTCGAGGACCCCGACAAAGAGGTAAACACGCGAATGTACGCATGAAGACAGCGTTTCAATGCGTGGAAACGAGAGAATTCATTTGAATTTGGTTGTCAGATTCACTTTCAATCTAAAATTGGAACTTTTGAACAGACAGAGCGCCATAAGCGACCGTATTCGCCGCACCTGGACATTTTGTTATTTTCACAAAATAACTCTGTTTGAGACGCATTTTTGGACTTTCTCGTTAAAGTCCTTTAGTCAGCGTAGTTTTGCTCTTGTTTACCTCTGCGGACACTGTCTTCTTCCATTCATGCGTGATCTGCACACGTATACGACAGTTCCGCGACGAGTCTGAAGCGATTTTTGAGGACGAATTCTGTTCAAAGGCGCCGTTTCTTCCTCGTCGCTTTCCGTTGAACGCGCTGAGAGGATAATTAAATTCAAATTAACGCTTTCGGAGAACGAACCTAAAAAGGACGCTAAACGCTCAGCCTTCAAAGTGCATTTTCCATTCAGAATCTCAAAGCGGTCGTTCTGAAAGTGATCGAGAACGGCGATGAATCGAATCCGATGACCGACGAACTCGCCAATGCGGTCACCGCGCTCTGGAACGACAAAGGCGTGCGGAAAGCGTACGAAATGCGCAGCGAATATCAGCTCAACGACTCTGCTAAATAGTAATTACCGTAATCGTTTCCCTGAACACCGTAATCCTTGCAGTTTCCTCGACTCGGTCGGTCGCATCCACGAGCCCGGATACAGACCAACCGAACAGGACATTCTGTACAGTCGCGTGGCCACTACCGGTGTTGTTGAAGTGAAATTCAAGATCAAGGACCTGGACTTTCGGTACGAGACCTCTTCCTACCGTAATCTTGACTGGAAGAATCGGTTTCAGAGTATTCGACGTCGGAGGGCAACGTTCCGAGCGAAGAAAATGGATTCACTGCTTTGACAACGTCGAATCGATCATCTTCATCACTGCGATCAGCGAATACGATCAAGTGCTCTTTGAAGATGAGACTACGGTAGACGGAGCGCCCAGCTACAGTATCCAATCAGTAGTGATTTACAGAATCGAATGATCGAGTCCATGCAACTGTTCTCGTCAATCTGCAATAGTTCGTGGTTCCTCGCGACCGCGATGATCCTCTTCATGAACAAAAAGGATCTTTTCGCCGAGAAAATCCAGCGCGTCAACATCACGACTGCTTTCCCCGACTACGAAGGTGAGGATACGGTGCATACAGTAGGAAGTAATCGCGCTTCAGGTGGGCAGAACTACGAAGAAGCTGTCAACTTCATCAAGCTCAAGTTCAGCGAGTTGAACTTGAATCCGGACAAGAAGACGATCTACATGCACGAGACGTGCGCCACGGACACGAATCAGGTCCAACTCGTCATAACCAGCGTCATCGACACAATCATCCAGAAGAATTTGCAAAAGGCCGGAATGATGTGATGTTGCCAGCTGCTTCTCAATCCTACAATTTGTATATTCCATGAGATAAATTTATGTTCTTGCTTGTAAAACGTGCGCCCTCGCGGGGACTTCAACCGGTTCTGCTCTTGCTGTTCGCCTTGTTCTCCTTCGCTGCTTTGTCCAATTCGGCTTTCTTGCGCGCGACCAACTCTTCGTACTCGTTTATGAATCCAACCACGCGGTCGCTCTTGTCCAGCACGTCGTCGTGCACCAAAATCTCAATCACCGAGCGAAAAACGAACACGTATTGCTGTAAAATCGTCGATTGCGTCAACCTTGCGGAAGAAACTAACCTGGTCGTTCTGAATTGCCTTGAATCGCTGATCGCGCAGCTCCTTCATGATGTCCGGCACGGTGAACGTCATGTCCGTGAGCGTGAGAATTCGATGAATGCACATCTCGATGGCGACGAACGTTCCAGTTCTCCCAATTCCAGCGGAGCAATGCGCGATGATCGGCTTCTTGTCGTACGTTTTATGGATCAGCGAGCGCACCTCGCGGCAACAGGTGACCGACTCGGCCACGCTGTGGTCGGGCCAACCGCCGTAGAGGATGTGGAGGACGTCGTATGTCTCCTCCTTGTAGCGCACCTGGATTTTCGTCTTCACCACCTTCTTCATAGTGGGAATATTCGCGGTGCGCTCCATTGCGCGCACCTCGAGCGGTCCGTACTTCTTCCAGCCGCTGCCGTCCGCCTCGTTGGGGAAATACTCGGAGCATTTCTCCTTTTGATCCTCGAAGAAGTTGCAGAGTTGGAGGACGATCTGGAATTGTTCTGGAGATTAGAGATCGAATTTAATTAATCGCGATCAATTCAGCCTCGCGCACAACCCCCAAGAGCTCGCTCACCTTCGACTTCTCCTGAATGACCATCAACCAGAAGTGATGGATCGTGTTCGGCAGAGGACCCTGCGCGCAGATGTAAATCAAATCGTCGTGTACTTTCACGTAATTCGCGTGGATGTAGTCGTCATCTGAAAATGAACCGATCTCAATCCAAATTTGGCGCCAAAAACGACTCACGCGGCTTGTCAGTCTCGGCGTTGTTTTTCAACTTCACGCGCGTCTCATCCAACAAATCCACGTCTTCGTAGCGATTCTTGTCCTTGTTCTCGAGGATTCGCCAAGCCAACTTCGGTCCCGTCGGCGTGTACGCCCGCACGGAGACGACGAATTCCTTGCGGATGCCGCGTAATCCCAGCTCCATGATGACGTCGAGGAAGCGCTCGGCCGCCTGCTGCTTCGGCGAGAGATTCACGCGCGACGACGAGGATTTTGCGAGTTTCGACTGAAACGTCAGACCGATTGGCTTCGCGAGTTCCAACGCCGAGCGACGTCTTCCTCCGCCAGCGGTGACTTTGTTGTTCTCCGCAGTCGCCTTCCGATTGGTTTGTCCCGATGTGCGACCCTGACGACCTCGCGAGAGATTCGGCCGCGCCTGAAATCATTCCACATCACTCGCCGACTCAGCAGGGGAGACTCGCCTTCGATTTGCTAGCTGTCGGACGTTCCGCCATTCTGGTGCGACCAACTGTTCGACCTGCACTCGACACAGACGAATAAATTTAGGTCGACTGCTTCGTGAGAGAGCTGAAACGATCACTGACTTCACTCGAGCGGCGCCCCACGTCCTTCTGCGGCTAATATTCGCGTCTGACCGGTCGCGGTGTCTCGATTCGCCGCTGGAGTGCATCGCGTGGATGTCTTTTGCCCTTCTGGGCCAGCGGAGAGACATTCTCTGTAGTAGAAGGCCTCGCTCGCGCTACTGTAGGATGCAGCGCTGCTCCACATTATCCGCTGTGGCTGGCCAGATCGCAGTTTCGCGGATTCAATCGTTTGCTCCCGTGCAGTCCACACGCTGATCTACAACGAAAGTGACGCGAATGACCTATGAGCAGGAGAACCAGAACGTTCGTCACCATCGAGTTGTCAAAGGTCAGTGCAGGTTGACCTCACCGCCTTCTGCTGAGAGCTTGGCGAAGGCGACTGATCTCTCGCTACCGTACAGAGCCAACATTCGCTAAACTGTCGTATTCTCCGACGCTTGATGCTACATTTCCGGTGCACTTTCGCGTCATTCGGTCAATTCAAAAACTCATTTCCTTCGGTCAATTACGCGATGCCTTTCACTCCTTTTTTAATGATCTTTTCGGTGTATTTTGAAGTGCACGTCACTCCAGATGTCTCAAAACTAGTTTCCGATGATCTTTAGAGTGTTGTTTGCCGCTCTGACGTCGCGTTCTTCTCATCAAATCTTCGTTTATGTACTTTTAAATTACACGTTGTACAACTATTGCCACATTGGAATTCACTTCCGTCTTCTCATTGACGAACAGGACCACAGAAGGCCATGCAGTCCTTGAACGTGGGGAAATTGTTGAAATTCCCGTTCATACCGTAGTAGCTGAATCGCATGCAGATGTTCAGGCCGGTGTTGAAGTGGTAACGCGGTTTGTCGTCAATTCCGTCGGCGAAGTCGCCGTTGTCTTCGGGAAGCGCGCACACGAATTCTGAAATGCGCTCGTCAGAGGAGGAATCGCGTGGATGCGCTCACTTCTCTGCGGGCAGCAGACGCCGTTGACGCAGTCGTGCATCTCGGGACACTCGCGGCCGCACTTTTCGTATTTTCCGTTCGGGATGAGGAACTTCTCCGAGTGGCATTTGTCGGCGAGCATCCACGGAGATCCGTTGGCGGAGGGACGCGAAGAGCCGGAGACGCCTTTGCACGTGTCCAGGCACTGTTGCCGACTCTCGAATCGGTTCGAGTTGCCTCCGCAGCCGTTGTACATGAAAGGTTGGCAGATTCCTGAACGCGAAATTGTAACAAATTATGCGCGAAACCGGTTTTTGACTATTTGCATCGAGGAAGTTGGCTTTTGTGGAATTTTGGCGCTCTGACCGACAATCAAATTCTCTGCAATTGGCAGAGAAGTGATTGATCTGATGACCAGACTTTGATTTCTGACCACACTAGGGTTACTGTAGTCTGAAATCGTGGGAAATTCGCTCGAATCGCACATGACGCATTGACTAAAGTGCTGCCGACCTTCTGTTTGGCTCTCTGATGACAATATCTCCATCGCAATGCGACCTTTGCTCTCTCTCCTCTCTGACTCACCCATCCGCTGATCAAAGTAGAACATCTTCTTCTGCGACGCAGAAGAACAGAATTCTCCGGAACTCTTCATCAGAATACAATCTAAATGAATCGCATTCAGTCGGAGCACGCCTGCTATCCCGCACTCACCCGTGTCGCTGTCAGCGCGGACATCGAAGACGGCGACGGAGAGGATGAAGACGAGAACGGCGGTGATCATGTTGCGACTGGAACAAAAAGAGACGTTTGGAGTGACAAAGTGGCCGCGCCACGTTGCTTATAAGCGGCAAAAACGAAAGCGACTGGAACTGCGCGCCCTACGGTGATAATGATAAAGGGTGGAACCTGTTTCCACGTAATCGACGCGCCGTCTAGAGGAAGCGGAGAAGAAAGAGAGCGCGAAAACAGGAAGATGGCGTCAGGAAGAGGCCCACACACACGTGTGACAGTCAAAGGTTACCGCTTTGTTCCGTCCGCCGTTGTCGGCAGCAGCGGCGGCGGCGGTTTCTGCGGTGCGCTCCTTCGCTTTATATTCTGTTTCGAGCAAATATTTGATTTATTCTTTGTTTGCCGACAAATTTCAGAGAAAAAACAGCGCGCGCGAGGAATTATATCCGATCTTAGGCGTTTGCATTCAGCTCCAACGACGAGAAGGTCTTTCCGGAATCGCACAGAAGTCGATGCGCTTTGACGTTCGCAAACATGAGATCGTTCTTCGCAGCATCGTCCATTTTCGTCGCTTTCGACGGCGGTTTTTGGTTCTGCGCGCTGATTAGAGTCTTCTTCTGGTAGGAGTTTGGACAGCGCGGATCATGGAGGTGTCGCGCTGAAATCCGTGGATTTAGAGAGCGAAAATGGAGGTTTGACGCTTACTGCAATCACAGAAGACCTTCTTGTTCTGGTCCAGGAGCATCTCGCGCGCTTTGTTGTTGAATCCACGGTGCGGAGCGGCTGAAATGGGGGAAAATGTAGTTGAAACTTTTCGAGGAAAAAGCTCAAAAAGGCTGAAATTGAAAATAGGAATTCTGGTTTTCACAGCGGTTCAGCGCAGCTGCTTTTTGGAGTTATCCTATATTCAATCAATCCACAGCTTTTCCTTCCTGCCACACAACGGAGCTGCATGACTGAAACTCCTGATGAATTTAAATGTAAATCCTCCGTGCACTAACAACACGAAAGGCCATCAGCACCTAACAGCTAGCGCACAACATGAGCTCTCCTCAACTTGCACTTACGCTTTCGGGACGCCGGAGACTCGGACTTCCTCCTCACCGTCGGCGTTGTCTTCTTCTTCGTGCTCCCCTTCACCGAATCAAGTTGTCGCTGATCGTTCTTGTCTTTCTCGGCTCGATCTAAACCTTAAATTCTTACATCACACCGTAACACACCCTACGATCACCTACCGATAGCATCGTTCGAATCGAGAAGCCGACCGCGCGCCTTCGTGTTGAATCCGCGATGCGCAGGGATCGCGGTCTTCGTCGTCATCTCAGCGCCGCCACTCGTTTCCACTGAAATGATTTGCGAAGAAAGGCGCGGACTTATGAATATCCGCGCCGCACAGGCAAAACAATTTGCGTCACAGCGCGCGCGCGCTCGATTCCGGCGCACAATAGATTCGAGCGGCAATCAGAGGAAGCGCCCTCCCCATCGCCAGGCGGGCGATCTTGGCACAATGGAGGTAAACGAGGGTTTACGCACACTTTATTCTTTCCGACGATAATTACGGTGGCGATGAACAAGCGCGCGCGTCTATGACGCCGAACAGAATGCCATACAAGCGCCGAAGGAAACAAAGTTGTTGAAATTGCCTTCGGCACGGAAGTATGAGAACCGGCCGCACGTTTTGAGCCTGGGATTGAAGGCGTAGCGGCCCTCGTGGACGTTTTCGACCGCCTCCCGGCCCGAGTCGTAGTTCAAACCGCAAACGAACTCTGAAAACAACGCACCCGCGTTACTAGAGGCTGCGACGCACGCAATTTCACCTTTCTTCGGACAGCAAACGCCCTTGTGGCATGCGAAATGATCATCAGCGCATGCATTTGTGCTGTTTTTGCACGAATCGAGCGGCTGCGAGAGGTTGGGCGAGTAGGTGGCGTTGCACAGCTGTTCTGAAATTGATTTGGTCACTTCTTCGTCGTCTGACGGTCGCGTGGATGACGAATTCGCTCATTAGTGTTTGCTTAGGATAGAACTGAAAAGAACGCAATTTGCTAATTAGAAAAGGCGTTGTTTTGACGACTTTTGCTTTCGATTTGCAGCATTTCGCACTCCTTGAAAGGCCTTTTGAGGTTCTTTTCATTCCAAAAACACAACAACGCTGTGAAAACGAGCTTGATAGGTGCTGCAGGTTTGTTTTTCGATAAATCGCCTGTTAGGGCTAATAGGAAAATGCAACAGAACCACGATGCAATGCCTTTAGCTCTGAGTTGTTGGAGGAGAGAGCAGATCCGAAGCTGCTATGGTAATCAAGGTAACTTGTAAGGTCTAAGCCGAGCTTCGCACAAAGCCCAATCGCGTTTCTAAACCTACAAAGCTAAAAAAAATTTTGACCTGTGATCTTTTAACATAAAACCGCCGTAGGCGATCCAGAATTTGGACTTTGTACCTTCATCCTCATTCAAATGATGTCATTTTCATTGTATCCTCTCTTAGACATGAGAAGCTCGCACCGGATGGTCTGATCCTGGCCACCTGTGGATTGAGTACCGTAATTTCTAGCGACGTCACACCCTACTGAACGTGGTTTGGTCTTCTTCCCCCTTCTCTCTGCGTGGTAATCCCCGTTGCAAACAAACTCACTGAACATCAGCGTCTGTGGCTTCACCACTTTTCCCTTCCGCGTCTGCTGCGGGGGCGACTCGGAGCACTCCTCTCTGCACACCTTGGCACTCTCGAATCGATTCTCATTACCGCCACAGCCTTTGTAAAAGAGCGGCTGACAAACACCTATTAGTGAAATCAGTTGGCAAAACATTTCGCGCGAGAACAAAGCGAACCGGTAATCTGGTCGTGGTAAAATTGGCGCCGTTTTCCCGCCTCGGCACACGTGAATCCCACGTCCTTGGCGAGTTGGCATTTCTCGTTGAGCTCCGCGGCGGCTGAAGATGGAAAAACGCTTAGAATTGCCGGGGATCGGCACACTTGCCTCCGGAGAGAACCGCGATCAGAAGGAAGGTCAGAAGGAAGACAGGCGACGACCGCATCGATCTGCTGGAGAGACGCTCTGCGCGAGAGCGAGTGGCGAGCGATGTTGGTTGCGAGGAGAAGAGCAAAGCGGAAGAACTAGTTTCCTTAACCTTTGCGCTATCGCGGATCAGCGAAAGGCGCGAGGCGCTACTGGTTTGAGTGTCGATTACTCGGAGAACCTCTTGAGCGTCCGAGTCACACCTGCACCGTTTCTTTAGGAACACACGCACGTTGTTTATCATCTTTCGTCGCTCTGCGGAGAGCAAACTTGAGTGTAGTCCGTGCACGCGCCGGTACAGAACGCGCGTGTTTACGATTGCAACGTTTCAGTTCCAATGGCGTGTCTTATAGGCCTGTTGGTCGCCGCTGTAGCGCTTTACTACGTGGCGCGGTATCTCTGGGAGCTGCTCGTCATCGATGACCTTCACAACAGAGCGGTCTTCATCTCAGGCTGCGATTCGGGATTCGGTCGCTTGTTGGCCCTCAAATTGACCAGGAATGGAATTCCCGTCTTTGCGGGTTGTTTCACCAGAGATGTAGGCTGCGTTTCTTCATTTACTATCGTTATCCCTCAATTTCAGGGAGAAGAGAAGCTGAAAGACGACGCGAAAGGATTCACAGGAGCTCTGGAAACCGTTCCTCTCGACGTGACCAGCGATGATTCGTGCAACGAAGCGGCGAAAATCGTCAAATCGAAGCTCAGCGGATCGGAAAAATGTGAGTCGCGTCCAAGAAGGGCGATTTCACCTGCGATCCGGAACGTTTCAGACCTGTGGGCTGTGGTGAACAACGCCGGAGTGTTCTCCATCTTCGGTCCGGACGATTGGACCTCCACGGACGACTACAAACGCGCCTATGACGTCAATTGCCTCGGCGTCGTCCGCGTGACTCACGTAAGTGAGCCTCGAAGATGAGCGTCGGGCCTAACAGCCTCCTTTCAGGCGTTCAAACCGCTGATTAAGCAATCAAAGGGCCGCATCGTCACAGTCACGAGCGTGGCGGGTCGAGTGTCGACGCCCTGCGGAGCGCCCTACAACGCGGCGAAACACGCCGCCGAGAGCTACATGGACACGTTGCGGAGAGAAGTGCGCTTGTTCGGCGTCTCATGCCACATTCTCGAGCCCGGAATCTTCAAAACGCCGCTGTTGGACACAAAAATGCACATCGACCGCGTGAATCAGGTCTGGGCGAAGCTGAGTGACGAGCAAAAAGCGGAATACGGTGAAAACTACAAGGATTACTGTACGTTAATTGGCTCATGTCCTTCAAATGCGCTCGATTTCAGTTGCGAACAAATGGAACGAGTCGATGCACCGTTTGGGGACGGACCGCGTTGATTATGTTGTTGACAACTACTATCATGCAATCACTGCGAAGTACCCGCGATTGCGATACCGCTGTGGATGGGATTCGCTCCTCTTCTACATTCCCATCACCTACTTGCCGACGGAGCTCGAGGATTGGATCTTCCGGAAGCTGGCCAACAACGAAATGTACCCCGCCGCCATCGAAAATGAGATGAAGAAAAACGCCTGAGTTGTAGAGTGATTTGAGTTGATGTGAGTGTGATAAACGAGTCTGAATGACATCATGAGAGAGCAAGCAACAACCAACGAGCACAGAGTCAACAACACTAAACCATCGCGACCGCAACGTACAGAGAGAATAAACCGCACGAAACAACAATAACGTCAAAGAGTACGGTAGCCTCGTAAATGGCTCCTCCCGGCTTCGTTTCAAGCTTGAGCTGATAGTGCGCTGAAGAGATCTTCGTCTTGCCGTTCAGATTCGGATCCGCTCCATCGATGTCGTAGGCCCCCAAGTAGCTGAGCATCTGCTTCGGAGGAACCAACCGTTTCGCGTCCAGCAACTCTGAAAGTTGCAACTTTGCGCAGAGTTTTCTCTCTGGCGCGGTCAGCGCGTTCATCTCGTCGACGATCGTCTGCGCAATCATCCGCGATGTCTTCTGCTGTTCGATTAAATAATATTGTTCCGGTTCTGTAACGATTAACTAATAAAGTTTTGGTCTTACAGGGAACAGCGTGGAGTGCTCTGCCTTTCGTAATTCGCATTTTCGAATACGGGAGCGCGCAGCGCATTTTTTTTTCGACCTTCTGAGCCTCGTTTGTGGTGGAACTGCTTGTTTGTCACAAACTGCAGCATTCACCAACTCTCTGATATTCACTGCGCTTGAACTCTGCTGGCCTTGCGTTTGTTCTCGCTCTGCTGACCCTCGTGAGGCGCGTTGTGAATCTTGATCCTTATTTGCTCATTTATAAAATATCTCCAGGTGATGGATAATTCATCGGAACATGGTGCAACTCACGATCCAGTCGATGAACAAGCGCACAATGGTATGCTTTTCTCGTTGGTTGCACGATGATTCATTGTTTCTTAGAACTGCTAATATTAATCGAACGATATCTCCGAAACCGGAATGTCGCTCCAGAAGCTGCTGATAATCTCAGGCAACAGATTGATGCAATGGGAATAGTTCCGGTTAGAATCGACTACACTGGCCAGGAACACTCGAGGAGTTTGGAAGAATACGTAAGCAGTTATCCTCGAACAGATCCCGCAATGAGTTGTTTTCAGTCCCGATTGATCCCCGGATCAGGAGCAGAGCTTCTTGACATGGCGAAACGGCTATCTCAAGTCCAAAACGATGTCGTGCCTCGTTGGAACTTGTCTAACCTGTCGCAATTGCCCTTGCTCGCTTCAAAGAAACAAAATCTGTTGAGAACTAAAGGTTTGTCCACTGAATCACTCCAGAGGAGGAGAGCATCACATTCCTCATTTTCAGAAATAGTATCTGCTCCTTCTGTTTCCATCATTTCTGCCGTTTCTTCTCGTCCTGGTGCCGAAACGATTGGAAATATGCATATTATGAGGTGAGTTCCCTTTAGTGTTACGGTACTTATACTGTTGTTCAGTCGGCTGGCTACACGCGAACTCGGTGGACGAATGCGCCGCAGTTAGTGCTTCCAGAATCGTCCATAGAGAAGCTACAAGTGACTCAGTGTGTGCTAGGACACCGATCACCGATTTTCTGCGTAGCGTTTGATCGGTCGGTCAATACCTGTTCACGGGTGCAGATGATGGTTTAGTCAAAGTTTGGGATGTTGAGAAGGGAATGTTGCGGTTTGCATTTCGCGGCCACGATCAAGAAGTGGCTGACCTGTCCATCAATCACGAAAACACCATGTTGGCCACAGGATCATCGCACGATAAAAGCGTCAGGTAGGAGGATCATTGCTTTGCTTGTTTGCATGAATTTTCAGAGTTTCCTGTTTGCGTACCGGCGAAACCTTGGCCGTGCTCACTGATCACACCAACCAAATCACGATTGTGAGGTTCTTACCGTATGTTAACGGAAACGATAGATATCTGGTAACTGCTGCTAGAAATGGGGCGATTCGCTTTTACAAATGGAATGTAGAGACTGAAATGTTCGGGTAGGTGGTTTTGGAGCGAGATCTTGGACTTTTAACGCAATGCTGCAGAGATACGACGACGTTCTTGGAAAGAGATGTACCAAATCACAGAATCATTCTTATTTCGTACTGTCACAGTCCGGGCGGATCATTTGTGGTGTTCGGCGATAC
>MQUG01001579.1:0-22473 GCA_007213375.1 Steinernema feltiae | reverse complement strand
GATCTTCTCCGCATCACATTCATTATCAATTGCTCTCTTCTATTACGTTTCCATTTTGTTTGCTGCAAACGTACAGGGTTACGGTAACCCATTTCTCTGCACTTTATCGCACCCAAATAGTGCATCGCGCGCATGAAAGAATTTACCCGTCTGCCGCGCGTGCGCGCGGAGATATAAATCTCCGACCGGATTCCGAGAAGAACCCATTAGTCAAAACACGTTCTCATTGTCGCGCACCCAATTCGGAGAGTTTCACAAGGACAAATCCGCTCCGAAACAGCCAGGGGCAACATCAAGGCACCGTAACGAGAGAAAAATTATCGCACGCCTTCGAACTTAACTCTTGCGCGTAGACATTTAAGACATTTATGGCACAGCAGAGAACAAAAATATGCAAAATATGGGTAACTAAAGCGACAATTACAACTCACAAATCCGTTAAAGTAGGAAGCTTAATAACCGGACTTCGAAAAAGGATTCCGAGGTGGGGAGGAGCCCAGGCGAAAGAGTCCGCAGGGACATCAGACGGCCCGTCCGGTAACGACGGCCAACTGCCAACCTCAACAGGCGCCGCGCGGTCCGGTTCTGCGATGCGGGTGCGAGACCAATCGACTTCAACCGTGTCCGGAAATCCGTCGCGGATCCATAGGGGACAGCCCCGGACATCCGCAATCTGGCGGATGAACGCGTGCAAACATCGGGGACTCCAACGCCTAAGGTCCAGTAGACGGAGAATACACTCCCTCTCCAGCCAGGCGAGAAGGTCACGCTTCGAGCCAAGCCCGCACCAAATACAAGCGCAAGTAGAAGGACGGGACGCCGTTAGACGACGAGTAAAAGCCAAAATGACACCCGACCAGACTGTCGGCTTCCTCCATTTCTTGAACCAGTTCCTTACGGGCGTCGGAGCAACAGTTCCATAAATCCTCCAAAACAACGACGACCGATAAGGCCATGAGGCGGATTTTGATGTCTAGCTGCGACATGGCGATACGAGGGCGACGTTAGGAATGGACGCATAAGTTCTCACACCTTACAAAGGTGCAAGAAACGGGGTGAAGGTGACGGACAGCCGTCTACCGGCCAGCTCTGCCGGCCATCTTTCGCTCAAGGACACCGGTCAGTAAATGGCAGCGACAGATCGCATGACCGACATCGGCCAGACGCACTCGTGCTCGCCGGAACAAGGAATCCAACGAACAAAAAACCTTTTGAAATACCAAATGTAGGGATTATATAACGTGAGATGTCTTGGGCGGCAAAATTCGGATGGCTGACGCCTGAGTTGATATGGTTGTTCGTCAGATCGGAGAAATGCCACTCAGATACCGTACCCACAACGCCGACGATCGTAAAGCGGCGGCGGGATATAGGTCGCTAAGTCCACGCGCAACGATAAACAACGTCGCGGAGATATCGCGCGCTGCGACCTCGAATTTGCATGCGCCTTCGCACATATCCGTTTGCGCCGTTTCTCGCACAAGAGATAAGTAGGTTAGCCGCCGCGAGATAACCCGGTTAGCAGCACACCCATATAAGACTCGAGCATCGAGTTCACTTCTCACTCTCCCCCTACCACCAGTTTACCACTTGCGTCTCCCGACTCCACCATTGGCCGTCGAAAGGTCACTCCATCCGTTCCCCCAGCACCCCCGAAACTTCCGCCGCACCGCTACCCGACGCGGCTCGCGATCGCAACTCGCGGAATTCCGGATCCGGACGACCTCGAGTTCGACCCGTTCACTCCTCGGAGGACACTGCAAAGAACACCGGTCCCGGAACAGCAACCGGCGCCGTCCGCTCCGAGAGAAGAAGCCGCGCAAGGACCAGCGGAGGATCCGCAGACTCCCGTAAGTCAGCCAGAACCGGCTTTCGCTTCAAAAACTCCATACTACACACCCGCTCAAGGATTTGAGTCCGAGGAAGTAGAGTCCGAACCCCTTCCGGAATACAGCACCCAACTCAGCACTAGTTGGAATAGTCCCGTAGAAGCACTTAACCAGTCAACGACTGACCCAGTCGAAGACACACACACAGTTGTCACTCCCACCCGTCCAAAAAACCAAAAAACAATCAAAAAACAAACAATTTTATTTAGCCCCCAAAAGACAGTCAGTAGAATTCTCAAAACAGTCAGTTTTTCCATTCAACCAACAAAACTGCAAAAGAGCAGCTCTCTCACCTCCCTTTCATCATTAGCAGCTAGAACCATGAGCGCAACCAACGCTAACGCTTCAACCAATGTCACCCTCCCAGTACCCCCAACGCAACTCGCACCGGCCTCCTGGTCTACCGTAAACGCAACGCTCGAGAAAATCGATGATAAGCTAGCGCGCGCCGCTTTGACTTCCCAGCGCATAGAACTCCCCACGTTCGCAGGTCGAAACGACTCCAAAGATTTTCGACAATTCCTGGAAGATTTTAATATCTCAACTACAGCGCTGGGACTAACCGAACAGGCCGCCGCTCTAGTCATTCCCGCGCACTTAGTCGGCGAAGCCCGCGCAGTCTACCGTAATCTCCCGCAAGCAACGCGTGATGATTATCGCCTACTTGTCGACGCGCTCGGAAAACATTTCGCGGAAAACTCCGCCGATACACGCGGAAAATAGGGACAACTTTCCAAAAGGCGTCTGAATCTAGCGAAGAGTTCGCGCAACGAATTCGCGTACTAGTGCGGCGCGGTTTCCCGGACGCAGAGGGCTACAACGCAGCAATGCGTACTAGACTCGAACTAGACACGTTCATAAGAGGGGTCAAACGGGAGATTAGGGCAAATGTGAGCCGGCCGAATCCAGCAACCCTGGACGACGCTTTGGCTCTGGCGCGGCAAGAAGAGCGACTGATCCGGCAGATGAAAGACGCGGACGAGTCCGAACGCGTCTCGTTTATCGAGGATCGAGTAGCCCAACTAGCTCAACAGCTAGAGGCTATAACCACGAAAGACGAACCAACGACGGACGAAGGCTGCAACTGGATCCAAGATGGGCGAAGAACGTACAATCAACCGACGTTCAACCGACCCGGAGGTCCAACACGTCTAGGCCTCAACGTGGACGGCCGAGGCCACAACATCTCCCGGATCACATTCCAACGGCACCCGTCATTCGACAACCACCGGCGGTTCGATCAACGCCCACGTTTTGCGAATCGAGGACCTCCTAACAACTATCGACCATCGTACGACAGGAGACAGGACAACAACTCCCATCGAAACGGACGAAACGAACAACGCTCCTACCAGCCGAACCAGCCACGATTCAACTTCCAACCGAACACCAACTCGGCACCCAGAGGAAACTTCGGTCGCCCAAGTTACAATCGATACCCACCCGCGGAGCAAAACGAACGACGCCCAACGACGAATCGGTTGTTCACACCACTGCTGCCAACAATCACCATCATAGCGATCATCGCCGCTCTCGTCACTCCGACCGGAGCCGCCAACACACACTATCAGCGCTGTGGATTGTCCAACCCCGGCTTCTACGTCAGTTTCCCGGAGAAACACAATTGTTACACGCCCCCAGAGAAAAACGACACGGCGGTACAAATTCAACTGTACGTCCCATCCATAACACCAAGGAAGATAGCAGCTTACAGCTGCGAAGCAGTTTACTCTCGAGAAGAAAGAGTTCATTTTTGTTTCTGGCCGTATTTGGGAAAACCAGAAGAACCAAATCCACGCGTTTGGCGCACACCAATCAAACCAGAAGAATGCCGACAGATGTTTGAGACGAAAAACTTCGAAGGAGCTGAATTAGTCCAGAAGGCGACGAATTTCTATTCCAGCGAAGAACAAGCGCGAAAAGACAAAGTGGAAGAAACCATTATGTTTTGCCAGTATCACACGATCAAGTGGGCGGAACTACACTACGGTGAAGTAGGCACCATCGACGGCTCACAAATGTTTTCGGACCTGACAGACGTCACCGGATGCGAACTAGAAAAGGGTACCTGCCAACGAAACAAAACCATTGTTATGTGGGATCCAAGAGTGCTCACGACGACAAACTACCACGAATTGAGAGGAACCTACTCAGCGTACCAGTCAGCCGATTTCCTCGTGATTGAGACCTTGAAAACCGTTCTGGCATTCAAGAACGACGACACTTATGCTAAGAAATGGTTTGGACCGGAAGCACGACAGCTGACCAACGGAGCTATCGCAGTCATCGAACAACCAAAGCGAAACCGACGTGACGTACGGTACTCGGACACCGAAGCTTTCTTCAACGCGCATAACCCGAAGCGCCAGCAAAAGCAGCTTGTTTCAACCGTTTCACCCACGCCTAACCCAACCACCTCAGCAGCTCAGAAGACAACTCAACCGTCAACGACAACAACGAAGACCGAAAATGACTTCAACAACAAACCGACCCTCAACGACGACCATCGACCATCACCTACCGTTGGAGTACTCGAAAACTCGCGTCGAAGACGAACCAACCAACTTCCACCACTCAAAAATCTGTTACGACCACTCGCCGATATACGTCGACGACTCACCGACCGTCGACCAGCCAGAAGTCACCTTCGACAACTTCTAGACTTCCCAGCACTAGACCTACTTCAACGACCACTCAATCTTCACCGACTACCAAAGCAGCACCTCAGACAACGACTCTACGCACTTCACCAACCCAAGAACCAACTTCCACCAAGGCAAACTCAACGACAACCTCAACGCGCCGACCTCCACTGAACACGAGTCGGACACCAGAACGAACCGAAATGTTTACCTCGACGAAGACTACAGTACCTTCCCCCAAGACAACTACAACAACAACAACGACACCTCCGACTACAACCGCAGTGGCGATGACCGACACGTCGGAACATCCTCGAACGATAACGGTCATAACCGCAAAGAGATCCATCGAAGATTCAACAACAACAGAACCACCAACAAAGGAGTCATTCAACGAAACAACTTTCCGGAAGGAACTCGACAACATCCAAGACAACACATTCGCACGACCAGTCCAGGCGGAACTTAACGGCCGATCGCAATTCTTAACTCGCGAATCGAAGCAGCACTTCGAATCGAAGGCTAGCGAAATCTGGCAACAGGTTTGCACGGTATACAATCGTCAAATCGATCTTATCCACACACTAATCCGATTGGATCCGACAGCGGGCATTCGCCTTTGGATGGGCCGGAAAGACATCATCGCCGATTTTGCAGGCGACGTCTTGATGGTATCCACATGCCAAGCCGTCGATGTGGCAAGAATCATCTACGACCACAAAGTGAACGGCACGTGCTACGAACAAACGCCAGTCGTCACAGCAAATGGACAAATCCTCTTCGCCAACCCCGGCTCACAAGACTTGGAGGAAGAGGCGGACGAAACCGACTGCAAGAGTCGGCTGACACCGATTCACAAGGTGAACGGCACGTTCACTTCCCCGGAGGGCGAAATGCCAGTCTTTGAACTGTCAGACCCTAACTTTTACTCCGGAACCGAAAAACCGTCAACGATTTTCGATTCTCAGTCAGTTTTTAAAGCCGACGCAGCAGGGATGGTCACCGCAAAGGCCATCTGGAACGCACAAATGCGCCGCATCCGGCGGTTGGAAGCCGCTGTGAAGTATCGAAACAAGGACAAAACGCCAACGGATCGAACAAGGAACTTCAGTATATTTCAGTCGATTGGAAACACGGTGACCTCAACAAAGGACGCGATCGGAAACGCGGCGTCCGCAGTAGCAAGCTTCGCTGTAGACCTCAAAAACAAGGCCACGGATACGGTCGAGAACATCTTCTCAAGCTGGCAGTCGACACTCAAATGGATCATTATCGGAGGAGTTCTTCCCAATTGTAGCCATGACTGGAGTCGGCTACTTGGTCTTCTTAGGGTATTGTCGCCCCAAACGACCACAAGGCGTTTATGCACTCACCGCACTGAACGAGATCGGAAACTCCCAGGACAATCGACCGATGGCACAGAAGCCACTACTCAGAGTTGAATATGTGCCGGACATATGCGCCGTTCGCGCCGTAGGCGGACGCCACCCGTACATCATAGCGCAGTTGAACAACATCCCAGTGCGCGCGCTGGTGGACAGCGGAAGCACGATCTCCTACTGCCGACAGTCGGTTCTCCAATGCCTCCCACAAGACATCGATACAAGGGACTCACGAACGGCCCGCACCGCCAATGGATCGACGATTAGCTTCAGAGGCCACGTCCCGGTCGAATTAACGTTTGGCGACATGACCATCAACTGGCGCCTACTAGTCTCAGCAGACAACGACTGCCCAGTAGACCTACTCATCGGAACCGACATTCTCAAGCAACTTGGAACTCCCGTAACAATCGATTTCGCCAAAGAAGAATTCACGCTTGGTTCGACTACACTTCCGCTGATCGCAGCAATCCAGACCGCCGCGTTCAATGTACGAGCATTGGAAACCTTCGAGATCCCCGCGCGGACGGAAGCGGCCTTCAAGGCCCGAATCGACGACCCTGGATGGACGCCAGGAGCAACGTACATCATCGAGGAACACCCCACGTGTGGAAATTGGCTTCACGCTAACAGCGCGATGCCTAACGGCCGTCAACAGCTGTCAAGAGGTATGGGTTCGCATAATCAATCCTTTCATTTCAGCTGTCAAAATATACAAAGACATGTGCATTGCGGAAGCCGAACGCGTCTACCTAGACGAGGAACCGAAAGAAGTCTATCACGTCCATGTCCCACCCGAATTACAACATATCGACGCTCAAACACTGCCGCCTCAGGATCCGTCCGCAACGGACAACGCTGCATGGCTGCTCGACCGAATGGACCTAAAAGACAGCATACTTACAACCGAAGGAAAAGAACGTCTGCGTGAGTTAATTTATAAGTACCCGCAAGCGTTTGTAGGGCCGGACGGCACCGTCGGCCACTACAACGGCCCAATTAACCACCGCATTGATCTCGACCCCCCGAACACCATCGTACAGCCGCAAAAAGCGCGCCGTACGCCCCTAGGGTTGCGCGAGGAAGTGGAAAAACAGGTGACGGAAATGCTCCGTCAGCAAATAATACAACCGTCGACGAGCCCCTTTGCAGCACCCGTTGTCATGGTGCGCAAGGCCGACGGAAAATCGTACCGCTTTGCGGTCGATTACCGGAGACTGAACGCCGCCACGCGCAAAACATTTTATATCCTACCCAATATCCACGAATTACTGGAGCTCGCGGCCGGGTCAGGACGCCTCTTCAGCACATTCGACATGAGGCAAGGGTTCTTCCAAGTCAATGTGCACCGCGAACACCGGGAGCGCACAGCCTTCGCTACCTTTCTGGGTTTATTTGAATTCCTTCGCATGCCATTCGGATTGTGCGGCGCGCCCAACACGTTCCAAAGAATCATGGAACACTTGAAGCGGCATCTGTCCGCGAACTTCTTTATATACCTTGATGACATCGTACTCGCCAGCGGGAACGAAGAAGAGCATCTCCGCGACTTGGAGAAGCTCTTCCAAGTCATCATCCATTTCGGGCTCAAGTTTGGTATAGAGAAATGCAAATTTGCGCAGGCAGAGATCAAATACTTAGGGTTTCGCATCAGCGACGGCAACTATACAACCAGACCCATCGAATGTCGCCGCGGTCAACCGCATAGAGCAACCTCGAACCCTCAAACAATTGAGAGGGTTCATTCGGGGCGGTCTCATACTTCCGGAAATTTATCCCAAATTTCGCAACGCGCCTCTCCCCGCTCTATAACATGCTGAAAGGGAAGCCGGAAAGGCTACCGCCGTGGTCAGAAGACCACACTAAGGCTTTTGAGGACGTGAAGGCAGCATTAATGAAAGCGCCCGTCCTGCTCGCACCCCGGCGCGGCGCCCCGTTCATCATTGAGACAGACGCGTCTAAAATCGGAATCGCCGCTTGCCTGTTGCAAGACCAAGGGGACGGGTTTCATCCAGTCTCTTTTGCATCACGCGTTTTGAACATACACGAATCGCGATACCCGTCGGTAGAGAGTGAGGCGCTCGCTATAGTGTTCGCGCTACAGGAGTTCCGCCCTTATATAGAAGGCAACGGAACGACAATCGTACGCACGGATAACTCAGCACTTCGCGCACTGTTAGTAAAACCGAACTTGCCCCCGAGACTGGCGCGCTTCCAGCTCGCAATCCAGGCGTGCGACGTAGAGATCCAATATCGCCCCGGAAAGACGAACCTTTTCGCCGATTATTTAAGCCGGTATCCAGGCGCGGGAGCCCCTCAAGCAGTCCCAGAAGAAGAGATTCGAACGGTCAGCGAGGGCGCTGACACCATTAGTTTTGAGCGGGTAAGGGATGAACAAAAACGGGTACTAGAATTGCGAAGACTGTTTCGACGCTCTCAGATCCTCAGACGAGGAGAATCGGAAAGGAAACGACAAAAATTACGTCATCAAAAATGAGTGCATTTACCGTAAGACAGAAGAGGATGAAGAAGACGACAATCTCCGTCTAGTGATACCGTATGCGTTGCGCGAAAAACTAGTGCGAGAGTTTCACGCTTCCGTGATCGGCGGCGCGCATCTAGGATATGCTAAAACACTAGGAAAATTGAAGAAAAGAGTCTATTGGCCCGGCATGGACGAAGACGTGCAACAGGCAGTTCGCGAATGCGACGCTTGTCAGCACAAGAAAACGCACGTTGCGCACGTCTCAGTCGAGCCGCTGGGACAGATGACAACGGCAAAATTTCCGTTTGAAAAAATTCATGTGGATGTCCTCGGTCCGTTTCCTAAGTCAGAAGAGGGAAACGTCTACATCCTGATGATAGTGGACAGCTTTAGCAAATTCTTGATTACGTGCGCTATGAAAGACCAAACAGCGCGCACAGTGGCGAAAAATATGATCGAATCACGTGATTTCCAAACATGGCGTTTTTAACGAATGGGTCTCTGATCAAGGCCGACAATTCGTAGGGAATATCATGAAAGAGTTCACTCAAGTCCTAGGGACAAAACACATTACTACAACCCCATATCACCCTCAATCAAATGGTCAGGTGGAAAGATACAACCGACCAATAATGGACATGCTCGCCGCGGTCACCAAGAAGGACGCTTCAGATTGGGATGCATGCTTACAGCTAGTCACTTTCGCGTACAACTCTAGCATCCACGCAGCCACAAAAGAGACCCCCTTCTTCCTCGCACATGGTAGAGACCCACGGCTGCCTCTAGACAACGCGTTAGAAGTTGCGCAGAGCAAGGGAATTGATGTAGCACAATTTCGTCAAGAACTAGTGCAACGACTGCAGACAGCATGGAAGAAGGCTGAAATGCAAGTAGAAAAAGCTAAAGCGCTCCAGGAAGTCCATTATAATTCGAGTAAAAAGACTCAAAGTCCACGATCTCGCCATACAAGATCTAGTGCTCTTGCATACGAGAACAACTGCCGCGAGGGGAAATGCATAAGCTGTCATCTCATTGGGTTGGCCCTTATAGGGTAGTTGACGTAAAAGCGCCAAACGTCTCGATCGTTCATCCAGACACAAACCGAGTGTCAACAGTTCACATGAACCGCGTGAAGAAATTCTTCGCACCTACCGTTTTTCCTTTGCGCCGCGGAGATGCACTAGCGGAAAACCCAGAAGTCACCGAGCGCGACCGAGATCAATTTCTCACTCACGTCCCACATCCAGGCGACGCCAACCTGGAGGCGTCGGACGAGGAATGAACCAAACGGACACTCAGCTCACAACCTTATATAACATAATCCATAACTCAATAACAGAACAAAATCGATAAACACCTTAAAAAACTCTGCACTGCACAAAATGTTTCAATATTCACACCCCTAATCGCACTTTATCACATACTGTAACCCACTAAAGAGAAAAAAAATGAGAGAATTTTTTATTAACAGCGAGTTAATCACTTCACAAGACAGTACGTCAGGGCTGAGCTCGCACAACACAGCCTCCATTCAAAGCCGTAAAAGGCGCATGAATCGCGAAGCTACTTATCTCCGGAGTCGAGGAACGGGAGCCAGGGAGCCTTCCTCGAAGGTTTCGCATCCATCGGCTCAGAGTGGGCTTCATGACGATCAGACAGGAGAGGACTAACAATTCAACGACGAATACGAGGAGACGGAGAAACGACGGGTCCCCTAAAACAAAGAGCCTTCAACGAATCCGAGACGGGTGAATACCTGAACGGACAGTCAACGCACAGTTGAGACCACCGAAAGCCCGGCGCGCAGGAGCAGAACGACATGCCAGCGCCGACATGGCACTCACCGCCGTTGAGACAAGGGAGACCGCAACTCGACATGACGACGAAAGAGGACAAATGCGACAAGTGAGACGAAGAAAGCGAATGCCGCGCGACGGAGACAGCGCGCGCTATCGGAGACTCGCCACAGATGGTTTTTCAGACAGATAAGGGTAACGTTTTATTGCGCCAGACTTAACGAATCAACGCGACAAGGACAAAGACGGATAGAAGAGAGAGCATCAGGAGATCGAGTCCAGCTTGCAGTTCTGGCGTGACGTAAGCGGTTAACTCGACTAAAAGACAGATTTTACAGAATTCGATCTCATGCGCTACAAAGAAACAAACCAGACTCTTCGCAAACGTTTCCTCGAAAACCCGGAGGACAAAGACAGCCGAAAAAGCCCTCCAGACTGCTCATGCACACTCCTCCATTTACACACTCCACCATGTCACAGAGATTCATTGTCCAAATTCGCCGTCGGAACTACCAAAGTCGTCTACAAACACCAAACTTCACTGCGCAACGCACAACCTCGCGATCAAAGCAACGCGCGCCGAGGTCACCGACATTCATGGACGACACTCACATCTGCCAGACGACTCAGCCACAGGCGCCAGCGGCCCACGTCACACAATCTCCCACACCAATCTCCGAAAAACTCCTCCTCAAACCCACTTCAGTCCAAACCCCCACAAACAAAAAAAAAATCCAGTTTTTAACCCAATCGATTATCACGTATCCTTACCTCAATTACACCCTCCCCCACGTTTTAAACCCACTCACTTGCCTTCACCCATATTGACCATCCGAAATTTTTTGTTGTTGTTCTGATTGAAAATTTCCGTTCTAATTGTAATATTCTCTCTCATAAGGTGCACTCGCGGCGGCGGTCACTCATCACTCATCACTCGTCACTCGCCACTCATCACTTGCCACTGGCCACTTTTCTGCTCTCGACGCGCAACATGGAAGGACTCGTGAAGAAGAATCCCGATCGCCACGCGCAGCTTCGACGCATCGCCGTGATCGCTGTCAGTGTTTCCACGTTGGCGGGCGTCTCTGTGGTCATCTCGCTTCCGCTCCTCTACACCTACATCATGAGCAGGCAAACGACGATCGAGGCAGATACCGACGCCGGCCGCACGAACTAACGCCAATGCCGCACGAACTACAGCCTCGCCCAAACGCCTTTTGAGGGCAAAAGGCACGCCGAAGGTTGGGTGTGTGGCAGGGGCGGAGCCCCGCCGCGGGAAATAGGGCGCGATCCCCTTAGGGGGAGCGTCCGAACCCCAAGTCAGTCTTCCCCACTCACGAACCCAGGACACCACACACCCTAGTTTGTGCCCAGATCGCCGCCGCCAGTCGCCCCGTTATCCCTAGTCTCTCTCTCTCTTTCTCGACCGTCAATAAGTGCTGTACTGTAAGTGATATCTCACCGCGAATAAAGACTTCTCTCTAAAGAGGATCTGAGGCTAAGAGGAACTCCTCCGGGGAGGACTCGCAACCGGGATAGAACTCGTAGGCCTTAACGGCCGTTGTGCTCCGGCATAACAATATGTATGCTGCCGTCGACTAAAGTAGCGTTTTATGAGAAGCGCTAGTTTGCGATAAAAACAACCTCATTTCCGATTGATCCTGCGACGTTTACATGCTCTCCCACCAGTTCTGGTTGGTTTAGATGCTCAAAGATCTCGTTGTATTACATGGAACCGAGAAGACGGCATCGAAGTCCAAGTTAGAGTCTTGAGCAACCGAGCAGATAAACGTTTAGTTGTTGATTTCAAGACTACGTGAATGCAAACGCGTTGTCTTCTCTTCCAATAATAAGTTGAGGGTCTTTGGGGCTCCAATTCTTTGTTTTTTTTCTTTTTTCTATCTTTATAGCCTCTTTTCGATTGATTTGAATCAAGTAGAGCGCGAGAATTCGCTAGGTTGACGCGAGTGAGGTAAGAAACCTTTCTTAGAGGTTAAACAAGGTCTCCGCTCGGCAGTTTTTGAGGTTAAACAAACGCAAACGACACTTCTCTACAAGCTGATTATTGCATTCCCAATGTTCAACCAGAGAAAAAAGGTCCTTTGGAATGCGCTAGCAACTCGGATCCAACGGAAACGGCGGCGGCTGCGATCACTGACCTGTGCCTCTCTCTAAGGCAGTTACGGTATGCTAGAGCTAAGTTTAAAGCTAACCGCTTTACGACTAGGCAAGCAGTTGACCATGTGCCATGTTCTTGGCGCCAAGTCGCCAAGCGCCAACTTGCTTCTTCTTGGTTAGTCAACTCTAGCCTGACTACGGTAAGTGCAATGTAATGCGCAATGCTGGCATTGCTTTTTCCCCATTTATAACGCATCGCATTATCGTCATTTATGCTCTCAATCCGCAGATCCTTTCACATTCGAGAACGATGGAGTTTGTCCCGTACGCCTTCTGCGAAGAGGTCGTCGGAACGTTGGCGGGTCCTTTGCGTATGGACGGTATGGCGAGCCCCTTCTGGCAAAGAGCGGTCCAGAATGAGGCAAGCAGTCGGCGCAATTTTAGCATCTATATCAGGTATACGGCCAAAGCATGGTCTTTAAGAATCGCCAAAAACTCCCATTCCCCAACCATCTCACTAGAAGAGTTTTGTAATCCTCCCAACAAACGGCATCATCATCGTATCGTCTACATTGCTATCAACCTTCCGCTTTCCACACAAGTCATGTTTGATCATCTGCACAATCGCGAAAATCAGTTCAACTTTGCCATGACGCTCAATTTCGAAGACTTGAAAAAAGCGGTCCAGCGCACTCTTCCGTTCGTCAATATGGCAACACTGCGTTTGACTAGATCACGTGGTAGACAGCCTGCGCCATTAGAACCTTTCTTGGAACTCCTCTCACTGTACGAAACTTCTTCAATTCGAGAAATCGGCGTTTCTGCAGATCCGCTGATTGCGAGCTACGAAGAATTCCTCATAAAGAAGATGAAAACGCAATCGATGAAACTGATTTCTATGCAACTGGGATCCGAAATCCCCATTTCCGCTCCTCTCCAATCGGCGCTTGCAGCATTTGCCTTGGAAAACCCGCATGGCGGATTCGACCTCGACTGGAAATGCGCGGTTTTCACACGTGAGTTTTTCTTTCAGCTTTTTGAAAGTCACGCCAGTGGAACCTTGAAAGGCTACTTCAATTTGACGTTGGATGATCTAAAAGAGTTCCGAAAAAGTAGCCAAGTTCAGACCGGTACAGATCCTGATAGTTGTCTTCGGTTTATCAGGTGGCACCGAGAACACCGCGTCCTAGTCACAGTTCGAGTCTTGAATCGACGCGACGCAGAAAGACGTTTAGCGATTGATTTCAACGCCTTGTCCGCATGAATGTAACCGTTATAGATATTGAAGCGTTATTGTTCTGTTCAAATAAAATTTGTCATAAATAAAGTTTGTACTGGACTAGTAATCATACAGTAACTACATTAGACTCAGGCTGGCTGCTTTGGACACTTCAGACCCCAAGGAAGCGCTCAAGACGCTCTCTCTGCCCAGTAGGCGAACGCCCCATGTAGACCGCACTGCAGAGTATCCATGAGTTGCTGGAATATTCCTGGGGCTGAGTTGATACCAAACGCTAGACGGTTGAAGCGGTATAAGCTATCGCTTCCGCTCTCTACGTCGATGTAAATCAACCCAAAAGTAGCCTAAAATCAGCCTCAAAATTTCAGAAAACTCTGAAAGTCGTCCTTTTTGGAAAGTAGGCTATAATATGTATGTAAAAATAGTTGCTCTTTCATGTGGTAGCACTAGTTTTGTCCGTAAACACTGAAATGTTCCTGAAATGTGGTGACGAAGTGTCCTATACTTTTGTCAAATAGTACTGTCACTGTTTGCTGCATCGTAAACGCTTGTAAGTTAGGTTCTCCGGAAGTATCTGAGCCCGGGGCTCACAGGCTCAGATTGTCCGGGGGCTCACATTGTTCGGGATCGGGGCTCAGATCCTCCGAGGGGCTTAGATACTTTCGGAGAACCGTAAGTTATGGATTAGTCCAGACAGTATCTATAAATGAGTTCGGAGCGGGAAAAATCTATTTAAGAGCGCACGCGCAGCGTTGATCAGAGGCGCGTGTTATCCAACGGGTGACACAACGTTTGACCGTCTGTTGCAAAGTATTCTCTCAATCGCAAGTGCGCGTCACGGGTCTCCGGGCGATCTATTTTTCGTTTTTTGTATCTGTCGAGCGAGCGGACGACCGCTGTTGTGGTCAGCTTTGCGTGTTTACTGCGTTTGTTGCTTTGCGTTATCGGTATTGTTGCGTGTTAGGTGAGAATGGAGCAGATATGACTTATTTAGAAGAGAGAGAGTGCGCAAATACTGTACAGTTGTGACCTTTTTTTGGCTGTTTTGTAGATTTCAGCCGTTTTTATCGCTTTACGATCTTTAAGTGGACAATTCAGGTTGCTATAATATCAATCTGTTTGACCGAAAGACCGCTTGTACGCAGCGTTGTTAGTATTTTGGGTGATTTTGAGCTCGGTAAAACATCATTCTTCACAAACACCACAATCATGAACGTGGTTCGTCGGGATCGCGATGCCGTGGTTCTTTGCGATGCGATGATTCTAAAGCAAACACTTGTTTCTTTCATTTAAAAACGAAACATTGAAAATGAATTCAGGCTTGCGTCTCGGATCCTGAGTCACAGTCATATCCTCCTGTCGGTCTCGTCGCGGTTCGTCTTCAAAACAACGTAAGTTCAATTACCCACCCATGTTCAATTACACAATTACCCAGGTTTCAGATTAACTCTTTTGAGAAGAGACGGACATATTCTGTCGCTCAGCTCTCCGAATACCTCGATAAAGATAAGGATAAGCCTCTGCGGTTTTGCTGGAAGTCCGCAAACACACTGCACAAGTGGTCGGCCAAAACGGTAAAGCGTTAAGCTACCCAAGCTCCTGATGGAGAAGCGACGTCATGGTGCTTCTGTCTCTGATGAAGCGCGTCCGTTTCATGGACGCAATTTGCAAAAATATCTAACGTATATTAGTGTATCTGTTGCGGACTACAGTAACCATCATTTTAGATATCTGACGGTCTATGTTCCGGGAATGGATGTGACCAACAAACATTTGTCTTTCCAAGCGAAGAATGAAATCTCACGCCCACAAATACGTGACAAAAGACTTGCTGTGAGTTGTTTTCCGTTGCGGACATCCTGGGAACCTTAATTGACAAGCGCAAAGGAAAGCCACAATGGATTACACAAAAATTTCGGAATTTCTAAAGTAAGCAAGTTTAATTGAGCAACAGCAATACAACGGATTTCTAGACGACAACTGCCTAATCATCGTTTCACTGATTCCTGCATTTTCAACGACAAAGGACGATTGTATGCAGATCCGTTAACGGAGCTCGTTGGATAAACAGCTGAAACCAAACGACAGATTAGCTCACTTTATTCTTATCTATGGGCGCATCACTGGAAACTCGTTGAGATTTGTTGTCGCGACAGCGACTCTTTTGTCTAAAATTTGTCACTATTCTTACCATATCCATCCTCTCGTTCACATTGTAATCTATAACCCTTAGCCTATTGATCCATAGTCTACTCATCCTGTTTTTGTGTTTGAATCCATGTTTGTATCACCACGAGCACCGTACCCATCTGATGCTGAGCCAAATGACCATGTTCCCACCAAAAAGGGAAACCATGAAACCGTCCAAAGCGCCCAACGGAGTTATTGCCATGTTCTCATCGGCACTGCTGGGCACGGAAACCATCAAAGAGAGGAAAATACAAACCATGGCTGCGCTGGGAAACAGCGCCAATATGCTAATGAGCCGACCGCCGCCCTCACGCTGAAAGGAGCGGTCCAGTGAAGAAGAGCACCGCCGCCACGACAATCGCCATTCTGCGCGGCAACAGCTCCGCCGCAGCCGTCGTCTTCCACTCATCTTGGTCTCAAAACCAATCGGGTCTCGGTCTCGTGATCTATATTCCTACTTTAATCTCGTGCGTAATTGTATATCGTGTTAGGCCGAGATAAAAGGTTTAATTACCCAAGTTTGAGGTGCCATCACATAATCGAGCAACCAAAGTCCCGCGTGGCAGCAACCATTGGTTACGACCGTAACCCGACCACCCCGATCCAACATAACATTTTCGTCATTGATCACAATATACATATCATTCTTACCGACAAAAAGATCGCTCCTCACCGCAAATTCTACTATTCGAGAAGACGCCACTCAAATCAACTATATGGACCTACAATTCTTCAAACCTCACTTTTCACTTTCCATCTTTTCGCTGATAATCCGCACGATTCCAATTCGCCCATGGAGGCCATGGAAACCCATTTTATTCAAAAACAAAAGGAACGCTTCATTTGACTGTTTACTGTTGTTGAATGTTGGAACTCGAGCGTTCCCTTCCTCTTTTACAGTCTGAAAACTTGCAACTCAAGCATGTATACGTTTTACGAATCGCTTTTCCTTTGAGGCGGCTTGGCCTACTGGAGCAGCGGCGCGGCTGCTAATCCAGAGGCTGGAGGATCGATCCCGCAACTTAGCAATTGGCGATCGAGCGTGCTTGGCGATCGATGACTGCGTTATTGGCGATTGCTGAGCGCGTGATTTGCAATCGATAAAAAATAATTCAACTATTTCAGAAACAGCGATAATTCCATACCCGCAGCAGGTCAGCGATGTGCAGGCAGTGCATCTCCAGGAGAATACCGTTGTTGTAAACTAACCAGAGTCTCCCGCAACAGCTGTTTGCCTCCATCAAGCATCCGGACCGACCACGATAGAACAGAGCCAGCAACACACGGATCTCCTTACTTTTCTGGAGCCGGCTGATCGCAAAGAAGTACTTGCTTCACTTGCTCGTGATAGACTCCCACCAAAAGAAGCGCACTGAGAAAGCACCCACTCCTGTACCGAAGACCAAAGTCACAAAAACCGTTGCCGACTACTTGGACTGCTCTTGGCCGAACACGAATTAACGGTGATGGAAACCGAAGTTGCAAGTGGTCAGCCGGTGCCGCAATTCCGAAAAGGTCGTGCACAGAAGCCACGTCAAGCTCTCGGAGAACTGCGAGAATCGTTCCTGGATGGAATTGAGATAATCCGAGAGGAAGCCGAGGACTTGCGAAGCTGACTTCCGATGGTGACAACAACAACATCAGCAGCAGCAGCAACAACAACAACCCTGATTCAGGCTATAAGATTGGAGATATCTAGAAATTCTTGTGATATATGTTGATTTGTGTAAAGTTGACAATAAATTTTTTTATTCTGATTCTGATTGAATTCCTACTCAAGAAAACATTCAATACTTTTGTCTTTGGAGTCAAGGATGCAGTGGCGTTCTACTTCTAAATCAGCTACAGTAGCGACCCGAACAGCAATTGAGGTGTTTGCAGTGGCGTTCTATTTGGACGCTTTATTCGGATGTGTCATACGGTAAAAGAGGAAAGGGCGCTTAATTCGCTCGATTTAGAGCGTCTTTTCTTGTTTTACAGTATGAAAACATTCAACAAGAGTCCATTCACTCCGGGACAGCGGCTCACTCACCACAAGCTGCTCAACAGCAACCTCTCGATTGCCGAGGAACGACGCTGTGAAGTGCGCAAACTGGCCAAGAAGTGGCGAAAGGCGTTCCTTTCGTTTTTAAAGCATGAAAACAGTGAAATGGAGCATGCTCTTTCTCATCGTTCGCATTCGTTGTTCCTCAAGGCGCAGTCCAAAAAACCAAGACAATTTGCGGCGGCGACTTGCCATCAGTTTATCACCGCATCAAAAGAGTCCGCCATCATGATAAGGAAGCATCCTTCCTGCTGGTTTGTAAGTCTTTGAAAATCGTCAAAATAACTCAAAACTAATTCAGAACAAGCAAAACGAAATTAATTACATGTTCCATGTTCAACATGTTCCAGCTTCCTGAATGCGTAAATCGACGTCGACTAAAGTAGGTTTACAATCCGTTCAGTTATCCCTCGTCACCTCGTCATTCTGTCTATCCATTTGTTACCAACGATTCGATGAAAGTGCGAAAGCCCGAAACAACCTTTCGAGGGCGAAATGAACGTTGAAGGTTGGGTGTGTGGCGGACGCGGCAGCCCATATGAAACGAGCCTGTTATTCGGTTGTCATAAATAAATAAAGTTAGGCTGGCTGCATTGGACTACAGACCCAAAGGAAGCGCTGAAGAGGCTCTCTGCGCGCGCATCCAATCAATTTAGTGCTAGCAATTGTGAAACAAAATGACAAAATTTGGGTTTTGAAAATGAACGGAATCGAATTCTTATCTTTTGCGTTTTTTGTTTGCCGATGCGCCGAGAGTCCACAAGAGCCCTCCTACGACAATTAACATTTACGAGATGCCGCCGCTCTATCGCCGCATCAAACGGGTCCGATGGCATGATAAGAAGCACCATTTCCTTTACTAATGAATTCTTGACGGTTTATTACAGCGAGTGAGTTGCGTCAAAGTCTTGTAAACGTCAATTTACAATCTGTTTGATGAGCGTCGCACGCAATGGTTTATCGTTAATTGGTTTAGCACAGCTCCACCCAGATAAGGATTGATAAGGTAACGCTTCTTCCGAGCGCTCGCAGCAACGAGAGTCATTGCGACAATGCGCTTTCTAGCTGAACAGTCGATTCTCTTCCTTCTCCTCCTCCTCCCAGGAGCGTTCTCGGACCACCTTGGCCAGACACTTGGTCATGGCCTTCCCTTCATGCTCTATGGAAGCGACAACGTAGGCAAGATCCAATTCAGCGAAGCTCCGTGCGTCTTTGTCGCTGCGTCGCCATACTCTGACCTCTCCGGCACCACGTTTGCCGCCGGAAACCTCGAAGGGCCCCTCGGATCTACCGTACCCGCTAGCCAGTTTGTGATCAACATAGTTACAGAGGATGGCAATCACCGAATATCCGCGCAGTTTGGAGTTTACTGTTTCCCCAACGGCACCTCGTATCTGGACGTCCAATTCGGGAACTACAGCGGTCTGGATCGCTCATCGCCCGAGTGGCACAGCACCATCTTCTACTTCATGTCGAAGGAAAAAGTCGAAGGTGAGCGATTGATCGATCAACTCATCAGGGAATACTCGTAATATTCAGGGCCTTGCAGTGGGATTGGAACACAAAACAAAGGAAATGTCTTTCTACTCTTTTCCACTCACGATCAAATCACCGCGGCTCTTAGTTCCGAATGCCCCGCAGTGTTTTTGGCTCCAAACAACATTCCCCAAATTCAGGACTGGAATGAACGCCAAAACACAACCTGTGCTGGAATTTATCTTGACGTTTGTAACTTTTCTCCAGTATGCAATTCATACGGAACATTTCAGGTGTACAACTGCCCATCTGCGGCGGACATTGACGTGTTCACCGTGCAGAACGGAGTGATTCAACTCGCGGATCCGTTAATGTTCAGGTTCAAATGATCTTCTTTCGCAAAAATTCTTTGAGCGCAAGGACCAAATCTTCATGGCGCTAAAAAACTCCAAACTGTAAGCTACGAGGAGGGAATGCTTCAATTATATTTTTGAGCTTTGAACGAGTGAGCATTCGAGTAGTAATACTGTCGATTAAATTCGACTGACGCATTTTGAAAGAGGCGCAAAAGACATTTCTCTGTACGTCTGGACTCTCTTTCCTCTGTACGTCTGGACTCTCTTTTGTTTGTTTTTCACAGCGGTTGCGGAAAACTCTTTTCTCTGATGAAGAGTAAAATCGAAAAGAATCATTAGCTTTTGTTGATAAGGCTCTTCTGCATTTTTTCCGCACCAATTGGCAGATTCCAACGAAGTTGTAGCGCTAAATTGGTGCAAAAGATGCGGAAGAGCCTTATCAACAATGATTATTGACTCTTGATTGAATATTAGTCTTCGTGGAACAAGTATTTTATTTTTTTAGCTTTGGCTTTGAGTCATGAGGCTTTGAGTATGGCTTTGAAGTACAAGTATTGCCAATAGCGTTGAAGCATTCGACTTTTATCGAAAAAACAGCCAATAATTCTTGATTTTTCGCATCTTCGCACCATTTTGCGCCAAGCCGTAAAAAGCCAACAAAGTGACAGCAATTTCCTGTAGTGCATCACGACAATAATACAAATCGTACAACTTTGTTGAAATTCCACCAATTGGTGTGGAAATGGGCGCAGAAGATGCAGAAGAGCCTTATCAACAGTATTTATTGATCTTTTTGATTTTACTCCTCGTGGAAAAGAGTATTTAGCGGTTTGCGCAACCGTCATGACAAAAAAAACAAAAGAGAGTCCAGACGTACAGAGTTTTTTTGCGCCAATTTCCAAATTCATATTTAATCCGAAAATATAGGCTCTCGAGTGAGTGAGCAAAAGCGGCTAGCAATGAAAATAGCTAGCGTTCTGAGTGGACGTTCTGAGTTTGTATCATACCGTGTTCAATCAGGACTTGAAAGATTTCAACGATGTTAGTTTTTAATTCCCAAAAAATTTGTCTTTAATTTATTCGAGGATTTGAAAAACTCAAATTGTGAATTAAATTCTTATAAAATATCGTTTTTAGTGTTAAACAAGAGAGAAAGGATTCAGGCCGCACTGTACCACGAAATGCAATTGCGCTCACAACAGATTCGCAGGAGTGGATTGAAAGTGCAATAGATATTAATTATGGTACTCTGCGTAATGCATTCGTGCATTTTGCGTTGAATGAAAACTTGCAGCTAAATCCGACGTCGCAAGCAAATGTGCTTTTGAGGATTGGACGGTCCGAAAAAACTGACAGTGGCAGATTTGATTCGAATCCCTATGGCACACAACAAATGGACGCTGCCTTGTTTTCTGAATTTCGGAGCGTCGCGTTCTCTGTTACAACGAGAGGAGAGGAGTGCATGTCGCTCAACGCGACTATTCGCACATACAACGGAACTAATGAGATGTAGGCGTTGGATCTTAGTTTAAACTGGCTTTCAAAAGACATTTCAGAGAGAGCCATGTTGACGTCTTGCAGATGCCGCGCTCCTTCACGTTGAACAATTTTAAAGTGATCATTTTTATCTTCGAGCCGCAACTCGACGGCGAAGGTTGCAGCTCTCCGGGCTATTTTGCCGTCGATTACCGCGTTATCGACTCACCCACAACGACAGGTAACACTCTCCTCTAAAGTAACTACACCGGCGCTTTTCCCGACTTTAGTCGCGCCCACAACTACCACGATTCCGACGACGTCATCCCCCTCTATAATAAAGCGCAAACTGACGGGTACGTTTGTGTGTGTGTTTTCCGTCCGCACCGGAGTCATTCGAGACGTTGAAACGACCGGTCGTTCAGAGAACGCAACACAAAAGAGACGACACCACTGGGCGTCGAACTCAGACTCCGCGCGCAACAGACAAACGCACTGCCAATGAGCCACCGCGCGCATGTCTTTTCAAACGTTGCAATGAGGATAAATGTCAGGTGTCTTCACTTTGCGATGAAGCAGTTGTTTGTTTGCGAGAAGCACCGTTTTAAGGATCAAAGCGTAATGAAATTGAAATTATGTCAGTCTTTAAAAGTGAGCTGTAAAATGCTTGCAAGTTGCGCGCGCTCCAGTTCCGATCGCTCTCCGAAGCTCGAATTTAAAATTCAATATTTGAAGTATCACACAATAACAGTGAAATAGGGGCGCGGATTGCGCGCGCTTCAGCGTTTATCTACCATAAACTGGGAAGAATCAACCACTACGGGACCTTTGGCAACTACCATTGACGGTGGTGCATGGACGCCTCCTACGCCTCCATCAACGACTGCAAAGAAGACCACCACCGAGAAAATCACAACCACCAGCCCCAAGACAACTACCACGGACGGCAAGAATGGTAAGAGGGTTAATCTACCTTTATCTAGTTGACTCGTTCAGACGCGATCTCTCCGCAGTTCGTCGTCTACACCACGCTCTCGGCTCTCCTGTTCAGTTATCTCCTATGATTCCCTCTAATTTGTAATCATTTGTCGTAAGATAAAATAAGATTAAGTAATAAGCTACTTGACTTTCTGCGTCTTATATAGTCGACGGGCCGAAGCCGCGGGCTCGCTGATTGGCTGGAAGATGATGTGAGGCGCGGGGCCACATTCCGATGACGAGGAGCGCTTGTTAGTCATCGGCAGATTACGGTAATGGAGTCGCTGAGTGGTTGTGGACGGTCGAGTCTGTTAGGCGAGGCATTGGTTGAAGACGATGACGTGGAGAGAAGTAAACAGCGGCCGGTGGTTGACGGACGGACAGACTGACGCGACCTTAGT
>MQUG01001578.1:0-12410 GCA_007213375.1 Steinernema feltiae | reverse complement strand
TGGTATTTGGATCCTTTTTTGTAGCTTTTGGTGTGACTGAGCACTAATTTCGTGTTTTTGGGTTGAATGAAAGGCTCTGGAATGGGGTACGCAAACAAGAAAAGCCAAATTTTACAATTTTGACCATATTTATCATGAAAACAAGAAAAAAAAAACGAGAAAAATATTTTACTCGGACGGGGTTCGAACCCAGGTGCTCAAATTACAAGATGAGTGCTTTACCAATGCACCACAGAGTGCTAACGATCACTTGTGCTCACGAACATATATATGTGAGAAGTAGAGGAGCTGCTTTTTGATCGTTTTTCTCAAAAATACTACAAAACAGCTCAAATATGGTACCGTAGGCTGGAGTTGAAGGTCTGGTCTTCCTGGGCATCGATTATATCCGCATAAAAGCTCTAAATAGCTTGTTTTTCGTGCAAATAGTACTTGGCAGCTTCCTCATATCGCTTTCCGCATCAACAACGGCGCGTTGTAACGCTCTGAACGTTGGCTCACAGCGATGACAAAGCGATGAGCGGCATAAACAGAAAATAATGAGTGACAGCGTGGTACGAACGCCTTGATTATACGATTTCTTGCATGCTGCGTGCTGCAGTGATCGCTCACCACGTGCAATTCCCCCCTACAGTACACGTCTCTTCAGAAATCCCTACTCGGAGAACTACGAGCAGCCAAAGTTCAGCAAAGGCGCAGCGGACTACGCGCGTCCGCCGCCCGGATCGAAGACGGAGAAACGAGGAATTCGCGCTGGAGACTACGTTACCAGAGAGGTTCTCTTCCTACTCGAAGTGATCAACGAGAACGCGACCGGAGAGCATCCGAATCGATCGGTCAAGTTTGGTCCGCTGTTCTACACGTATCAGCGATATTCGGACAAGGTCAGTCAGTTCAAGGGTTGACACTGCGGAGACCAAAATGGAGACTTTCTCTGCGATTCTGAGGTCAAGCGGGTTGAGATTTTGCGATTAATCGTGCCGATAACCAAATACAAGGCGGCTGTACAGCTGAAACAAACATTTCTGATTAAAACCATCCAGTGGGCGCCGCTCTGTTCCGTTTTCGATCAAATGCGCTCTTTGCGGAGTTAAATTGCCATCATTTTTGGATTTTACATGCAGCCTTTTCATCGAAATTTCTCTTTTTAGCCGCAATAGCAAAAAACTGTCACCTGCTGATTAGAAAAACTTAATTTTGATCAAAAAGATCAACTTTGACAAAACAACTTATTGTGCTCGTGTTGTACTCGTCCGGACAACTCGAACAAAATGACCGGTAAAGTCAGGAAACTAGGCTGAACCACCAAATCGGCTAGCTTAATCAGCGCTAGATGCGAAGCCTGAACGCCTAAATTCAGTAGTTCAAGTTGTCCGTAGACCCGCCTTCAACAATTTTCAGCAAACAATGGTTTTCGCTTTCAACAGAAAATGCCCCGTTTTAGCCTATCTCGGTCAAAGATGCAATTTTCAGTTGTTTTTGGCACAAACAATTCAGAGAGAAGATGTTGCAAGGCTTCAATCTGTCTTTTTGTGCCAGTTTGGTGCAAATTCACCCCATGGCGGTTAAGAAAAATTGAATTTAAAACTGTTGAGTTGGGTTTGAATAAAGTTGCTCGAGTCTTATCGAGCTTCTGGTACCAGCTTTGCAGCAATGAAGCTGAAAAACTCTAAAAAATGACAAAACCACCCAAAAGGGTCAATTTAAAATCGATGTTCCTCGGTTCAAATTGGATGAATTTGCGTCAAATTAGTCCAAAAATGTAGAAAGAAGCTTCTCTAGAACAGATTTTGCTAAAACTCGCTCAAGATCCAAATTTGATCAATTTTCTTAATTTTCCTTTGGCCAAACACAATGAGCTCAATGGCAACGTGCAGTGATTCAAAATCAACCAAATAACCGCTGCGAACATTGGATTTGCATTTAAAACATGGCAAATCGCCATTTTTCCACCGTATTTCCGATTTATCGACTTCCGAACATCATCTCGTGTCGACCTTGATCAGAAGCGGTTTCCCAGTTCCCATCAACAAACACCTAACCGCAACAACGACCTCCCCCTTCCCCTCAATTGCGCCATTTCAGCTCGTCGGAATGCTGCTCCGCGCGAGAAAGTACGGTCTGGTCGCGTTCGACGGCGAGATGCTCTACCAGAAACAGGACGACCACAAAGACATTTTGATGCTGAAAACGCTCGATGAAATCAAGAGAACAATGCGCTACAGCGGCGATCCCGTCAACTGCATCACCTTTGTCCAATGAATGAACGAATTAGCCTGTTTGTTGTCGTTTGTGCACGTTTATAAACCGCCTCCTCCACGCAACAACAACCGCAACGAACGTGCGAACATTCAAGGTTACGCGATTTCAAGGTTACGCGAACAGCGAAGAAGACAAACAGAGGAGATAGCGATCGGCAACACAAACGGATTAGCCCACGGCTGAAGAAGCAACAGCGGCACTTATCACGGCGCTGAATCTCGGCGTAACGAGCGTGTGCAAAGACAAACAATGATGGCGCGTGCGCGTGGAAACGGGATTTGGTGAAGCAATCGGCGCGACATCCGTCAAGGAGGAGCAGAAGCTCCGGATTACGTCGTCGAATGAGCAAAAATTGATGAAAAACGCCGGTTATTGGACAGTTTTTAGGCTTTTGATGATGGCGATGCGTCAAGGGGATACCGTAATCCTGCGTGAACACGAATTCTGGCCGCGTTTGGCTACGAAAAGCCCAAAATCGCGTTTTGCCGACGAGCACCGACACTTCCAAGTCAAAGTCGACCGGGAAATAACGAATTTTCATTGATTCTCAGCCACAATTCAATGTTTCCATGGCCTTTCGAGATCATTCCAGGACCCTCATGTGATCAGAATAGGCGCGATTGTGCTAAGACCATTGATTTCCCGATAAATGTAGGCCCGCGTCCTATGCTCCTGAGCTCGACAACGACGACAGCTACGGAAATTTTGACTTTACCTTTGAATTCAGCGTGGTTGTTGAGGATGTTCGGCGAAATTTCAACGAAATCGGAGAACAAACATTACAGATTCAGCTTGAAAACAGTAGAAAAGTGCCGAAATGAAAGGGATTTGCACAAATTTGTATTAAAACACGAAACAAAGGACATAATTTTCGAAAAAAGAGCTAATAACGCTGAAGCAAGGCCAGATTACTTTGAATTATGTTGAAAAAGTCCATGTTCGCTTGTCGTCAAAATCATTTTTCCTCGGTAATTGACACGCGGAACGTGCTGTGAGTGGTTAAAAGTGGAATGGACGACTATCAGGGAGCCAAATTGCGAAATTAGATGAGACGATTGGAGCTTCTTTGGAGTGATGGTGATGCTGCTAAGCTCTGGGCCTGGTTGACTCCCGCTAGAGGCGCTCACGAGTGACTGAAACTACGGCATCCTTGTTGTTCCAAGGCTTCTATGATTCGGACACTGAACAGGAGAACGATCTGACGTGGGATCTGCTTTCTGATCGCATCGAGCTGTCTGGGAACCGCCGCATACCTCACAATCAGTGTATCGTACTCCTACGAAGGCAATTACTGATTGGCACGTTCTAATCATCTTGAAGTCGTGTTGCTCTGCTCTGCCAAGCAAAGCACATTATGATATCTATGAGATTCTGTTCCAATTTCGTCACAAATTTGCAGATTTCGAATCGGAACTCCATTCTAGACATCTTGCAAGTTTGCTCCGCTCCTCTCCTCAACAAAAAACATGTCATCAACCTAATCGCCGCCAATTTTCCATTCATTCGCAAAATCGCACCGGCGACTCAAAAACCTACGCAAATGGCCGCGAAAAAGGCATCTCGTTCCCGCAAACATTGAAACAGGTTTGCGACTCGAACTGTGGATGACCTTTTTCATAATTTAAACAAGAAAACCGCGCGCGTCGGTCCGCTTCCTGACCTTCCTGAGCGGGGGTGAGCGCCGCCAGATCATCTCACAACCGGCGGCAGTGGTGGCGGCGGCTAATTTCTGCGTTGATCTGTCGTTCCACAACTCGCTAATCTGCTTGAGCGCGTGCGTGCGCGCATGAATGAGTCAGCGCACGGCGCACGTACGTGATCGCTTCGCTCGTTCCATCGGATGTTGCGATGTGCTCCTCGCTCACAGGCTCGTTAGTCGGTGGCGCGGTGAAAGCCAAGCAGCCGTCATGGTCTTCAATCTCTTCAGAGAAGAACTTTTTCCGCGTTGTTTGTATCCGCGTCTTCTTCACAGCGACAGATATCTGCCCGCTCTCGTCAGAGCTCCGTGCGTTCGTGTAGCCGCCAAGACACAGGACAGGTTCTGCGCTGCGCTTCTGGCTTACCATTCGCTCTCTCCCTGGGCGTAATCGGGTCCTCCCTCGCTCGCTTGCGCGCGCTTCCCGAATATCGCGCAGTCAAAGTCACCACACGCGGTTACAGCATCAGCGCCGCTTCTTCTCAGCTGGTTACCTCCGCGCTCGCTCGTTCGCTCGTTGGCTCCTCGCACTCCTTCTTTGTTGTCAGCCTCCTCAGCCCGAGGTGTCTGTCTTCGGCGGGGTTTTGGTAACAGTTACACCACCACCGACGCCGCCGCCAACTACGGCGACCCCTGAACCCCACCGCAATCAGGTTGTTGTTCTCCACCTCTGTCCCGACACACCCTCGCGGGTTAATCGCGGGAACCGAGTCCCAGAGACGCGCGCACACACGTAGGTGACAATCTGGATCGGACGCGTTTACGAGTTCCAAACTCTTTTTCGTTTTTACGGCCTTTTATAGATGCGCACGCGCGTTCTGTGCTATAAGAGGCCTCTGGAACAGCGGTCGGTCGGTCGGGTCGGTCAACTAGCCCTGTGCGCTGCGGTTCCGTTCGTTTGATTGAGCGATGGCGAGGTTGCGGATTTGCGGTTTTTGTTAATTTAATTGCGCTATTAAGTTGAATATCCGTTTGCGCGAGGCGAGGTTTACGGGAGAGGGTGGGCGGTGGTCAATTTGTATTCGTGGAATAACGCGGATTGATTACCCTAGAACTCGTTCAGAATTTGAATTTTGTCCTAGAAATGAGTTTGTTCCCTCCTGAAAATAGGCGGTTAAAGCTCGCTTAGCTTTGGTTTGTGTCTGGTGCTATTTCTGCTCTCTATTTGCGTACAGTATGCCTGAGGCAGCCCTGAAATGGTCAATTATAGAGAAGGTTATTGGATAGTTTCGGGCTTTCGTGTTTTTGAGTTAATTTGAGTTTAAATAAGCGTCTAGACAGACAAATCGAGACAAGTCTAGACATACGGACAGACCAGACACTCTTGTGTTAGGTTTGATGCTCAGTTTGAGCTGACTTGTGTCCTAAGAAAGGCGCGTTTCTCTAGACGAAGCTTCAATTTTGAAGACAACAGTCTTGTACTAGATTTACAGGCTTCCTAGGCTTCTTAGCTCCTACCCGCTGGCGTCCAAGTCAATTCCGTTAGAGGCTACATCCACCCTTACTCTTCTTGGCTTTCTCAGTTACCCAAATTCCGCCAAATCTTCAAAAAATGTCTAAAAATCTATTTTTTTACAAAATCAGTCTTTAAGGCGTGCAAGCAACGATTACGGTAGGTTCAAGAGGCTGAAATGACCCAAAAATCATAAAAGCATGGGATTTACCGTAAATTTTGACTACGCAAATTAGATTACCGTAATTGAGGACCGATTTTGGACTTATTAGGGCATTTTCTCAAATTTTCGTATTCCAAATATTTCCGGCCTTCATTTCAGCCAAATTTTCAACTTCAACTGAATCATTCAAGTCAATTTCTGAACTAGTTCAACCTTAAAACGTCCCCCCGCTCGAACACAGAACCTGAGCTCCAACGTTCTGTGCTCTGCAATCTTAATTTAATCCAATCAAGCGATTGGATTCGCAAAAACACAAAATTTCCTCGGAGGAAGGACGTCGCGTGACCGAATCGCGTCGCTCGATCGCATTAAGTTCTAATCCCCTCGATCTGTGCTCTGATCAGCAGACTTTCGTACATTGAACACGTTTTGATGAACGGCGGCGCCGTCGTTTGAACGCCTGGCGTTGGATGTCTCGGTGATGAGTGATTGCGAGTCACTTGAGGCAAAATTTGAGCTTTACACATCCAGAATAACCGCAAAAGTCAAAGGCTTCATGGCCACTGACAATTTCAAGCCGATCATTCATATCTAGGGCATTAAGACATGCTCATGTGAATGGCTACGGCTTATTCCTCTGAAATTAGATGAGGAGACCTTATCGAGAGCGGCAAGCTTACCTCATTGGGTAATTCTCTGTTTTGGGGGTCATCTGTTCAAACTCTGAACGATTGACTCGCTTTTTAGGTTCAAAAACGCGTTAAATTTCGAAAAGAACAACAAAAACGTCGCATGTTGCTTTGATTAATGAGGAAAACGCCCGCGCGCTAGACTTTGTCGGTTGCCTGTTCACAGACGTGCAACTATGAAAACATCACGTTTTGGATCGAAATCCGATCAATTGCTGCTTCGAGTCCATTCTATGATCGGTCGGCTATCGATATGATGATCAAATTACAGGCGACAGACAGGAATGTGGAGAATGCGATCGATCCCTTTAGGATCTACGTGATCTTTGGAGACGTTTTCGCGAAAAGCGCGCGTCTGTTATTGTAAGGATCTGGTCGCGTGGTTCCTTGCGCTATTGTGGTTTCTAGTTGATACGCGTGATTTTTGACATTAATATCGTTTTGGGGATTGATTTTACGCCAGTAAGCGTGGATTTTACATCTGAACGCTTGGTTTAATCAACAAATTTGTTTGTACTAGGTTGGAAGAAGCGAAAAGCATAATTTCTCGCTTGCCCTATACCGTAGACCTATCAAAAACAGGTTAAAGTCAAAATTCGCGATTCTCAGCCAGAAGTGGTTTGATTTTTGGTTGAAATAAACGCAAAAAACAGGCTAATTGAAACCAAGATAACCAACGTTAGAGCGATAGCAATCATTTATTCTATTCTGACCCGATTGCTTCACGTTAGCCTAAGCTGACATTCGAGGATTTCCGAATATTCAAAATTCTTGTCTAGACAGCTCTAGAAGATGGCTGTCTAGACAGGTGATCTTCTAAGGTGAGTTAATCTTTCTAGAGTTGTCTAGACACGCATCAATCTGGGGTTGTCTAGACACGCATATGTAGACATGTATTTTGCTTGTCAGATCTTTTGACTTTAAATAAGAAAGCTGAGCTCGCGTAAATCTCGATCCTGACTTGTTGGTTCCCGTTTTCGTTCTCACTCGCAAACTCGTTAAACCCTCAAATTTCCCCATTCTGCCATTTTCAAACTGAAATTCGTAAACTTCTCCTCGCATCCCTCATTTCAATTGCTGACTCTCTCTCCCCGGCTATCTTCCTTGTACCCACCAACACAACAATCACATTCCTTCGTCACAGTGCTTCTCCTCTCCTCACCTATCAAGTAGCAAGAAGCAAGTGACGCGCTATCTCCCATCAAAATCTAAATTAGCCCAAAAATCATCTCCCTTTCTTCAAAAATCACTTTCGTTCGCGTTCCTCTCCCTTCTTCCTTTGCGCTCGCGCGCGCGCACGATCCACCAAAACATCCTCGAGATCTCGTCAAGATGCTATCGGCGCCTCTCGCGCGCGCCTCCTCAAGAGACGCGTCCTCCGCGATAATGGACGGAGGCGACGGACGGAACTCCCGACGCGAAGGCGAGCGGCGAGAGAGATGTTAGAAGTGATGTTGTGAGAAGATTATAATCAACGCGAATGCGACAAACCCAAATTCGACTCCGATTGTTTCTCTTTGTCTCGCGACGATCGCCGCGAGAGTCGCACCTCCTCTCGCTCGCTCTGCAGCGGCGGCGCTCTTCTGACGTACGTGTGTGGGCGCGTCTGCGCGAAATCGAAACGCACATCGATCGTCGTCCCCAAGTGTGTGAGTGCATGTTCGCGTTCGTTCGCGCGCCGGCTGACAGTCTGCGCTGCGCTGATTGACAAGATCCTCCTCCTCCTCCTCCGCATCATCCTCACTCTGCATCTTCTTTGCAGATTACTGCGCGCGCAGCTGTTTTGGCGCCAAAAGCAGACGCTTTTTGGCCCTCAGCCTTCCACCTCCACACCATCGATGACCATTGGCTGGTTCGATGCGTTCCGCGAAAATGGCGCTCCGACGTGGTACGGCGAGAATCGCACGCCGGTCGTGCTCGACATCAAAATCACCGCTTTTCTGTCGATATTCGCGACCCTCACGCTCGCATTCCTCGCCATTCTGCCGGGGATTCGCCGCCATCGATGCATCTCCACCTTTACCTTCCTCTTCAATATGGTCGTTGGAGCGACGTTGCTCGGTAAGTCCCTACTGCCTTCCTTCTTATTATTACCGTAATACTCTCTCTGAATACTGTGTGCACAACTCATTAAAACAGCTCCTCTTACCTGCCGCCTGTCTGTCTGTCTGTAATTGGGTCAGTCGTAAATCAAAATCATTTGTTTTCGGTGATTTACAGGCGGCGGCAACAATCTTTGCACTTTCACGCGAATTAGTCAAAAACCGAAGAGAACTTGTTTCAATGATGGTATTGGTAGGAGCAGCAGCGGGCTGAGAACCAGTAGATTAAGAGAAAGAACGCGGGTGACAGCAGCAGCAGCAGCTGATGATGATGATGATCTGGGGATCATGTTTTGACCATGACGCCCGTGATGATTTGATCATCGACGATCAATGCAGTTTGCGCTTTCCACGATTATAGAGCAGAAAACACTTTTTTTAGCTCGATTGAATTGGAAAACAGCAATTGCGACGTTTGATTTTACGATAAAAGACCTTAGATATTCAAATAAATTGTCTAGACAGTGCCCAGATGAGTGCGTGTCTAGACAACCTAGAAGAGGACAATACTGTAAACCGTAATCGCCGTTATTCCAATATGATTGCATAAAACCAAAAAAAATCTTAAAAATGAGATTACGGTAGACCTTAATCTGTCAAATGTCAATCACTAATTTTAATTGATCGCTTTCAAATTAGGCTGAAAAAGCAGACAAAACAGAATGTCTATTAGCATCTCCAGCCAGCTCACTGCTCGTGCCATCCGACACTAATCGATTATTAGAGATGGCAAAAATAGAACAATTGATTTCTTTGCAGAAAGTAACCAAAATTCTAGTTTACAGTTAAAAACGCTTCAATTTGAGGCAAAACGGCTGTCTGAGATGAGCTGAAAACTTTCGTTAATTCATAAATCATGTTTTTCGGAATGCTCTAGTAACCTCAGTTTCAAACTAAGGTTCACTGTGCTTGACCAGCGCTCCGTTCTACCAAATTCAGTGTCATGTTACCAGATAGTTTTATTACAGACAAAAATGGATTAACACAAGTCCTATCCAAAGTTTAAATTTACCGCATTTTCGGGCAATCGAGCGTCAGTCATTTTCGGACAAATTAAGGGCAACAAATCACAAAATTACACTGTTAATCAACAAGTAGACGCCCAAAAAAGCCTGACTTATGCGAAGATCTATTGATCGTCTCAAAACTTTGTTTTTTACGTTTTTGAACAAACTGATCTCATTGGCATTGATCAATGAACTGTTCGTTGTCTAGACAAATCGTTAAACGTGTTTTTTAGTCAAATTTTGGTCTTTTGCAGCCTATTTTAACCTAAAATGTGTCATGCAATGGCCGTCTAACCTATAAAATCACCTTTAAATACTGTATTTAGACAATTTTCAGCTTATTTTGGCATAAAAATTGAAACTACCTCATTCATTCATTACCTCAACTCTGCTAAAACAAACATGCCCTCAAATCTCTCAAATCACCTCCTCTCTCTCTTCAGTGACCATCCACCATCCCTGCTGGCACCAAGGCAAAGTGCACATCTACTCGTCGTACCGTTCGTTCAGCGCCGCGCGCCTCGACGCCGTGATGGGAGTGAGCGTCGGTCTCCGCCACGTCAACATTACTTTTACCAGTTTGTTTTTCTCTCCCACTTTTCCCTCCTCGCACGCGCAACTGCGTGTGGCGGCTTACGCCATTCGCACTCGCCAATCCTGCGCCGCTTTTTGAGAGGAAAACCGAAAGTAATCGCATTAAGGCTCCTCGACGACGTCGTTCGTCGATTACGCGACCGACGAAGGCGACAGCGACGCGACCACTCGCTCGCGTCACTCTGCAAATCCGCCGCGGCCGCCGAATCTCAACTACAACGAACGATTCGAGTTTGCCGACGGTAAAGCCGCCGCCTCTCCCTCGTTGCATAATCACTCACACTGTGCTTCTTTGCAGTTCGATCGATGGAACGCGAACTGAAACGATCGCTGCAGAAGGGACTACCGTATCCGATCCTCCGAGTCATCGAGTATCTCAGTGTCGATCGGGCCGGCTTCGTGTGGGGTCGACAGTATCGTCTCGCCGGCTACTACGCGTCGATTCTGTTATGGTAAGCGCGCAGAGCGGTGTCTGTGTCTGTCACCCAAAGTACCGTAACCGGCGGCGGTTTTCAATAAGCATCTGACGCCCCGCTCCATTCTTGTTTGCGGATGTGGCGGCGGCGGTTGGGCGAAAACGATGACCGAGTGGAGGAAGGATTTATGACAGCACGCGTGGGCGAGTGAGCGAGCAAAGGTGCGGCGGTTAATGAAGCCGTGGAAGATAGCCGTCGCAGCCGTGAACCGGTTCATGATGCGAGGGTGAGTCGCGCGCGCGCACGGAGAGCGAAGATACCTGGCGGTGGTCGAGCGAGAGGAGGGGCGCGCTAAAAGTAAAACTTGAATCCGATATTGACGGATGCGATGCGCGCGCGAGTTTTGTTGCAATTTTGAAAAAGCGATCGCAGCAAACTTTGGGATGTAGCGAAATGGACGATTGAGGGGTCGAAGGGGTAGAACTGCAAGTGCTCAGAAGGGATGATTCAAAGATTTAAACCGCTTGAAAGTGAAAACAAAATTAAAATGCGGCTGTAAGGTGCAAAAGCCAAGATATGATCGGATTAGACTTGGCAAATAAACAGTTAATGACTGAATTCCGCATCTAGGATAGCACATATTAAACTGAAATTTTAAATTTTATTGTGGCAACTCTAGAAGGACACGTGTGTGTATCTTCACGGTTTTATCGGTTATCCAAAAATCGGTTTCGATTTTTGGGCAATTTTCAAAATCTTTGCGACACAACCAGAACGACGATCCTGAAGCCATTTTGAAAACTTTTGGATACAAGCACGGAGAACGCGTATCTTGAAATGGTCTCTAAGAAGCCAGAGATTTGGCTATTTGAGTGCGAAACGCTAAAAAATCGAGTTGGCAGTTGCGCACGTCCACGATGGGTCGGAAAATAACATTTTTTGCCTGTTTTCGGCCAGGAAGCCACAAATCTATGTTTTCTGGATCAATCTAGGCCACATCGAAGGTCGCGAGGAACGCTCGTGCCATCAAATCATGTGAAACGACCAGTTTCACGAGCGACGTAATAGTCAGTTTCGGCAACAAATGGTCAAAATATGACCGTAAGACATGAGATCGCAATCAATCGCCTCGTTAAACTGACTCGCCGGCTCAGTTTCCCTTCACTAAAACTTGCATGTTCAAACGTGCGACAGTCTTGTCAGCATCAAATGTGCCTAAAGTGTGCCGAAAAGTGCCCAGTTTGTCATCTAATCACGGTTATTCATACAAAAAAATGTACCAATTTAGCAAAATTTGCTCTGATCAGATATCGGGGAGACTTTAGTAGACCTTTTTGTGTCGATCTGTTGCAAAATTCATACGATGAGAACAGAGAAATATCGAATTTGAGATTCACTGTTGGCCATTTGTGCAATTTTGTTGCTTTGTTACTGGCTTCTGGTGCATAGGAGCGCTAGGAAGCAATTTCGATGTGATATCGCATTGTAAATTTTTAGGATTTTCAAGTTTCAGGATTCCTTTGTGCTTTGTTAACCCAGCTGCGACTTCTTTCCACTCGAAACCGAATAATCACATTTTCCTCCAAAATCCGTCCATTTTCAGGGTCGCATTCACATGCTGGCTTACTGCAGTTTCTCCTCCTCTGCATCGTCCCCCACCAATACGCACAAATGACCGTAACCGTCGGTGTGGTTACAATGATGGCCGACCTGATCTACGCGATCAACACGCCGAGCCATCTGCACATTCGCTTCCCGGGGCCAAAAGACGAGATTTCGGTGCTCGACTTTCACTTCTCCACGTGTTTCTATCTCACGTTGACCACAGGTACCCCGCAGGAGGGCGATTCCGCGTCTAAAACCGCCTGATTTTAGGAATCTGCAGCATTGTATACGGTAGTATACTGTGGTTCCTGCAGTCGCACACCTCTTTCGTGTTCACCACGTTCCTCTCCTCCGATCTGGACGAGATGTGCGTGACACGAAGGCCCCCGAAAGCGTCGAGCAGCGGCGCTGCTGCCGACTCGC
>MQUG01001577.1:0-19477 GCA_007213375.1 Steinernema feltiae | reverse complement strand
TCGGTATTCAATCAGCGGTCTCGTGGTATAGTGGTTATCACATCAGTCTAGCCACACAGAAGGCCGGCGGTTCGAGCCCGCCAAGATCAGTCCAGTTTTGTGTCTTTTTGAGTTTTTTTTGCAACAAAAATCGTAACAAGAAGATAAGCATGATAAACAAGCTACTACTTCTTCTACTCTTCGTCAACACCGGACTTTCGAGGGAAGTACTTCGGCAACTCAGCCTTCATGACCAGGTTGAAATCAATTCTGTTCTGTCGGTGTTTCTGAAGCTCTCGCGCATTCAACTGATTGACCTTCTTCGAATGGTGATGCTGTAATGCGGACAACAAGGTGAACAACTCCGCTATCTGCGCAATCAACTCACTTTCAAATGGGTGCTGAACGTAGTAATATTAATTGCTACCTCGCATCCCTCAACGGCACACTCGTAGAAGAGATTCAGGTGCTCGCAAACGTGGCTTCGTCTTGTCTTGATTGCATTCACAATCTCTCCACACTTTAAACACTTTTTTCTTCGAGTTTGTTCACGTTGCTCAATTTTCGGTCAGAGAAACCGACGAATGACTCTGGCGGGAAGTACTTGTCCAAGAATCGTCCGGCTTTCTTGTTATAAGCAATCTTCATGGTAGTACAGCTGATGATATTGCGCAGCGGTCAGATCTTTCGAGTAAGCGAAGTGCTTCTCCTAAACCAAACACGCTTCCAAATTGCCGCTATAGAGCAAACACATACCTGGAAATGTTTGGCTGAAGCTGCTATATGACTGCGCATACATGTCGCAGTTTTCTACGAAGCAGTACATAGGAGCGTCCTCGTGAACACCAATGTGACCTATCAGAACCGAGCGGGTACCTCTGAAGTTCTTCTTGCAAAGTTGGCACTGAAAAAGAATGTAGACTTCAGCACTGGCAGCTCGAACGATTACGGTTGAGATAGGAAGAAACGACTTGTTCTCCGCTTTGAACCGTTCGTTCTCGTACCGTCGATGAGCGGCCACCGCAAGACTGTTGGGACATCGATCTTTGTCACCATTTTGCCGAATTTCTCGCGCGTTTCCTCGTCAAATAACAAGTCCAAAGCCTTGCGATCGCCGTTCAAGTGGAAGTGGCTGTAAACGGTCAAGTCGACGCTCGTTTTTGGGTCATCGATGCCTGGAAACGCAGCTAATAGAAACTGATTTTGAGAGGAGAGGACTTACGGCAGAAACGTCGGTGCATCACATCCTTGGAGTAAAGATTTCCCTTCATTGCGATCGGCTTGACCTGACGCTGAACAATCGATCCTTGCTTGGCCATGCGGGCAGCTTCAGCTCCTGCGCTCGTTCTGGTTAACTGGCTTTGTGTGGATCTTGCGGTACTTTTGGAGCATCGTCGGGAGAGTTTTCGAATCGTATAAATACTGAATCAAACATAAAATGGAACAGCACAATGACTGAAACTCACATCGAGCTTCTCCAGCTCCCGGCACTTCTCCTTGGGAACAACTGCGTCAGCAAACAAGGATTCTTCTCCTTAACGTATCCGTAGAGCAGAGAATCCACGCTGAGAATTCCAGAAGCTGAGGTGGTCATCGCTTTCTGAAAAATGCGTGTAACAACTCATCAAAACGTAAGAGTAAGAATTGCGAAGCAACGCGAGAACACAAATACGATATGTCAAATACGATCAGTCAATCAACAACGTAAACAACAACAAAATCAACCCAAAAACGTATTCTATTCATTGGAATCACCGGACTTGCGCGCGAAGAACTTTGACAACTCGACTTTCATCGTTTTGTTGAACTGGACCTTCATTTGCTTGTAGCGATACAACTCCTCTCTGTCCAACTGCGATATCTTCTTTGAAGGGTGGTGCTGAAGTACAAAATCAAAGTAAAATCTGTCGTTCTTCAAGTGAACAAACTCTCATATGTGTGCTGAATTGAATTGGATTCGTGCGCGCATCGCAACCGTCGATTACGCACTTGTAGGAGAGATTCAGGTGAATAAGAACGTGAAGCTGGCGCGTACGAGCCGCTTTCACGATCTTTCCACACACGGCGCACTTTTCCTCTTCAAAATCATTCAATCTGACAATCATTTTGTCCGAAAATCGGACAAACGACTCCGCAGGAAAGTATTTGTCCATGCAGAGCGCCGCTTTCTTCTGATACGCATCTCTCATCACTTGCAATTTGGATATTGGTCGGGAGACAAATCGGCCGCGTACAGCAAGTGATTCTTCTGAAACAGAGTTCTAACGTAGTGGTGAAGAATCATCGGTGTTGGACACCTGCAGATGAGTGAAAAATCCGGTGAATCGTTTGAAATACTTGTCGCATCCTTCGATGAAGCAGTAGTTCGGTATGTCTTCGTGCATCCCAATGTGACTCTTGTAGGACGCTGTCGTTCCCGTAATGTGCTTTTTACAAAGTTGACACTAGAATGTTGTGGGTGTGGAATGGCAAGGGAAGGTCAAGCCAAAGTGCTCACCTTTGAAATCTCGAAGAACTGTCTATTGTGGGTTTTCAATATTTCCTTTCGTCGATGAGCGACCATCCGTAGCACGGTGGGCACATCAATTTCCGTCACCATTTTGCCGATTCTCTCGCGCGTTTCTTCATCGAATATCATCTCCAGAGCTTTGTGATCACCTTTCAAGTCAAAGTAATTAAAGACTACCAGGTTCTTCTACTCCTCAACCTCCTCAACAGCATCAGACTTGCGGGGGAAGTACTTCGGCAACTCGCTTTTCATCGTTTTGTTGAAGTGTTCCTTGTTAAGTCTGTGCTGATGGAGCTCCTGAGCGTTCAATTGACGGACCTTCTTTGAATGGTGATACTGCAACATATTTAAAATGGGCTATCACCTTCTACATAAACTCAAAGCTCACCTTCAAATGCATGGCAAAATCTGGCGGCGTTGTTTCTGCCTGACACCCTTCAACTACACAAGCATAAGATAGATTCAGGTGACGAATAACGTGACGTTGCCGGGACCGAGCCACTTCGACGATCTCTCCACAGCTGACACATTTTTCATCGTCAAGCTCGGTCGCGTCCCGAATTCGTCGATCCGAACATCCCACAAATGACTCTGGTGGGAAGTACTTGTCCAAGAATCGTCCGGCTTTCTTGTAGAACAATTTTCTCATGGATTGATATCGATGATATTGCGATGCGCTCAAATTATTTTTGAAGAGTAAGTGCTTCTGCTAAAACAATCACGTTTCCAAATTGCAGCTTGAGAGCAAAAACAACTTGTAAATGTTTGCCGAAGCTATCAGATGATTTTGTGTATTTGTCGCAGTCTTCCACGAAACAGAACTGTGGAATGTCTTCGTGAATGCCAATGTGGCCCATCAGAATCGCTGAACTGCCTTTTAAGTTCTTCTTGCAGAGCTGACACTAAATTAAAATATAAAAATCACTTTAGCTATCCCGAGAATTCAAGTAATTACAGTAGAGATTGGAGGAAATCCTTTGTTCTCAGGTTTGGACCTTTCGTTAACTTTCCGTCGATGTGCAACCAAGCGAAGCACAGCGGGAACATCAATCTCCGTCACCATTTTGCTGAATTTCTCGCGTGTTTCTTCATCGAACAACACCCCAGAGCCTTGAGATCGCCGTTCAAGTGGAAGTGGTTGTAGACGGTCAAGTCGACGCTCGTTTTTGGGTCATCAATGCCTGGAAACACAGCTAATAGAAACTGTTTTTGAGAGGATATGGACTTACGACAGAATCGACGGTGCATCACGTCCTTGGAGTAAAGACTTCCCTTCATTGCGATCGGCTTGACGTGACGCTCAACAATCGATCCTTGCTTGGCCATGCGGGCAGCTTCAGCCTCTTGGCCATCGTTGAAACTTGAATTGAAACGCACGCCCACGGAATGCTCACATCGAGCTTCTCCAGCTCCCGGCACTTCTCCCTGGGGAACAACTGCGTCAGCAAACAAGGATTCTTCTCCTTCACGTACCCGTAGAGCAGATAATCGACACCGAGGTTGGCGAGAGTCGGAGAAGTCATCGCTTAATGGAGTTCTGAAAACGACACGAACAACGAGATTCTCGCCCACGTGGATCTGAAGAAAATATGACCAGCGCAAAGACGCACAGAACATAAGGAAGCGAGTCACCCCAAGTGTATTGAACAACTTAACAACAAAATCAACAATCATCTCAACTCAATCAAATCTCAAAATCAACTCAGTACTCTTCAACTTTACCAGATTTGCGCGGGAAATACTTCGGGAGCTCTTCCTTCATCACCCTGTTGAAGTGGGCCTTGTTTTGCCTGTATTTGTTAAGCTCCTGGACGTTCAATTGATTGACCTTCTTTGAATGATGATTCTGAAACGCAAATAGCTTAGCCGATATTTTATGGCCCATGAACGTACCCTCAAGTGCGTGCCAAAAGTAGTGAGGTTTGTAGCAACCGAACATCCTTGGATCACGCATGCATAAGAGAGATTGAGGTGATAAAGAACGTGCCGTTTTCGCGTCCAAGCTACTTTGACGATCTCTCCACATCTGACACACTTTTGATCTTCAGAGTCAACACGTCGTTGAGTTTTCCTGTCAGAGAAACCGACAAAGGACTCCGGCGGGAAGTACTTGTCTAAGAATCGTCCGGCTTTCTTGTTGTACGCTAGCTTCATGGAGTAGAGCTGGTGATATTGCGACGCGGTCATATCATTTCGGTAGAGCAAGTGTTTCTCCTAAAGCAAACGACGTTTCCAAATTGCAAAATGATGGCAGCAACAAACCACCAAATGTGTGCCGATGCTGTTATATGTTTTCAGGTACTTGTTGCAGCCTTCTACGAAACAGTACATAGGAATGTCTTCGTGTAATCCGATGTGAGCCATTAAATGCGACCGAGTACCTTTGATGTTCTTTTTGCAGAGTTGACACTGAAACAGAACAAACAGTTGAGCTATCCTGTGAGTTCGACTGATTACGGTAGAGATGGGAAGAAACGACTTGTTTTCAGCTTTGGAGCTTTCTTTCTCCTTCCGTCGATGAGCGGCCAGACGCGAAACAGAGGGAACATCGATCTTTGTTACCATTTCGGCAAATTTCTCACGACTTTCCTCGTCAAATAGCATCTCCAGAGCTATGGGATCACCATTCATGTAGAAATGATTGAAGACAACCAAGTCCAGGTGCATTTGCGTGTCCGCAATTCCTGAAATATCAGTTAAAACTTGAATTTCAGAGGCAAAGAAGTACTTACGACAGAATCGACGGTGCATCTTGTCGTTGGAGTAAAGATTTCCATTCATTACGATCGGCTTGACACGAGGCTGAACTTCTGATCCAGGTTTGACTCTCTTCCTCGCAGCTTCGTCTTTCTGGAGGTCGCTCTGGTCGACAGGCCTTTTGAGAGCGATCTTCTCAGCTGACTTCTTCTCCACTTGGTCATTCGGGTATTTGGACTTTGGATGGATCTCTCGGTAAGCCCGCAGCATCGACAGAAGGCTGGTTTGGGCGTAAAAATGCTGAAAACCGAGTCAAATTACCACATCGCGTTCAGAAAACTCACATCAGTCTTCTCGAGTTCCCGGCACCGTTCCTTCGAGAACATCTGCGTCAGCAAGCATGGATTTCTGTCTTTCACAAAGCTGTAGACCAACGAATCCACCTCGATCCGAGGCAACGTCATCGCGGACCCTTCGGATGTCAAATCAGCCATTCGTAACTGCAAAGAACCCTCGCTTCAATCCCAGAACACAGAAATCAACGCAAAATGATCTATTCTCGACTCAAATCAACAACAAATCAGGTAAAATTGAGAAAACACACATTCGAACATTCAAATCAATCAAAATCGCAGAAATTTTAGTGGAAAATACGTGGAAACACGGTGGACGAGAACGCTCCTCGCAAGTACAGTGCAGGTTCTTTTTCAATCGAATTTCGTCGTTGAAAACGTTTCTCTCGAGATCCGCCTTGCGAGGAGAAGATTCCTGCGGTTGCCAGCGTTTGTCGTGCATGCGAATCCGCCCAGGAGCTTCTGAGAAGCGAGTATCATCCCAGTGTCTCTCTGGACGACGTCTCCGAGGTGCAGAAGCGCCCTCGCGAGTCAATTCCGCTTCCGGTCACGTCGATCCCGTTGTTCGCGGCGTTCGCGGCTTCAGTGAGCGTCACTATTATCGCGTCAATATCGAGCGTCGAGTCTGAAATCGCAAAATCAAGGCAAAATCAAGGAATCACTGAATTACCTCCTCACGACGCCCGCGATCCGTTCTGAAGTGACCCAACATACTTCGGAAGTGATACCAATACATGAGGAAAAGTACCGACGCAAATGCCGGTCATAGACTTCAACAACCCATATTCAAGTGATCAGAAGCGCTTCAGATCGGCTCATGGCTTCGAGTCGATTTCTTCCATCTATTTCTGCTCCTTGCTTGGTGTCCTATTACACTAGGACAAAATTATTCCTGCTTCCACTCGATGTAGGTCCCACGAACGTGTTGAATGTGAACAGAGATTATGAGCAAGTTGTTTATTTGAGTCAAATTCAGCGAAATCTCAACGACGGCGATTGCAGTTTCCGCTGCGCGTCGCATTCCTCTTCTGCTTGAAGAACTTTTCGCGCTCGATTTCGTTCTGGCGCTGCTCCCTCCGCGCCTCCGCCCTCACCTCCTCGAGCTTCTTGGGTCCCTTCTGCTTCTGCGACGCTCTCGGCTCCCATTTGTTCCTCTGCAGCTCCACCAAGTCGACGATCGCGAAGCGGAGTCTGCTCGAGAAGCCGCCCGCCTTCTGCTGCAGGAAGCTGACGTAGCCGGGCAGGTTGAAGTGCTCTTGCGCTCGCGTCAGCGCGCCTATCGGGAGCTTCATGGCTTCGAGCTGTCGCTGTGCTTCCCAGTGCTTCCCGAAGTCGGCGATCATCTTGATGGCGCACTCGATGGCGCCCTCGTCGCCCGCCTTCAGAAGCGTCGCGAGGCACAAGTTGAGGATGCGGAGGTTGAGGAGGCGGTGGCGGAAGAGTTGCACGATGAGTCCGACGTTCCCCATCACGCGGCGACGCTCCTTCGCCTTCGTCTCCAGCAGCTTCTCCTCCAGCGTCAGTCGACTCTTCGCGTCATCCTCCTCGTCGATCTCCTTCTGGAGCTTCGTGAGCATCTCTTCGTGTGCCGCTCTGCCCTCGAATGTCTTCTGGCAGCGCGAGAGGACGCTGCAATGGAAGCGCTTCGACGCGGCGCTCTCCATCTCCCGCTGCACCTGCCGCGCACAGAGGTCGCTGTAGAGCGGACAGAATCCCGGCTCCTCGACTGCCTTGTCGAAGATGATGTCGACGATGACGGGGAGCGCCGCTTCGTTCGTGAAGATCTCTTCCTCGAGGAATTTCTGCGCGAGCGCCTCGAACGTCGTCGGGGTGATTTTGTTGAGAAGACCGCGGAATTCTTTCGCTTTCGTTGTCACGGGATCCTCGGCGGTCGCTCTGCTGCGCGGCTTCCACGCGTTTTCCGCACGTTTCGGGACGAACAGCGCTTCTTCAGGCTTTGTCGTTTCTGCATTTTGATTGAATTTCGGGTTCTGAGGCGAGATTCGTCCATTTGGTTGACGACGAGGAGCGAACTGCTTGCGTTGTCCCTCAGAAATGCGGCCGCGTGCGGCAGAGTTTGGTTGATTTGCGTGAATCGTGGGTTTTCTGGATTCCGCTGAGCCCATCGGGGAGCGCGGAGCTGCTGATTCGTAAAATTGCGATTCTGAGCCTCAGGAGTCGATTTCTTCTCCTTCCATTCGCGTTGCTTGGGGACGTTGATTCCGATCAACGTGATCTTAGCGATCAACTCAGCGTCGACTTCATTCAGCTTCACCGATCTGTTCACCTTCATCATGGCGTTCCTGGAGTAGATGTTCTCGTTGGGAGACATGTTGGTACTGGAATTGTTTGGAGCAATCAGTTTTTGATTGACCGGTGGCCATCTTGCTTATATACGCACCGCGCGCCCTGCTTATGCGCATTGCTTGCTTGCATTGCTTTAGTGTACTTCCAGGGGACCCGAGCGAGGATAGGGACAAATCGGCTGCTATATGTGCCTTAGCGACCAGAGATCAGATTGTCGGAGAAGGCAAAACTCTATTTAACAATAAAATCAACAAGATGAGCAACGATGAACGTGCTGATAAAGCTTCTGCGCATTCAGTTGACCGATCTTCTTCGAATGGCGCTTCTGCAGTATAGTGTACCTCCAAGGGACCCGAGTTTTACCCGAGCTGTACGGTTTCGTGTGACAAATGATTATCTTCCTCACGCGGTCGTTTTTATTCGTTTGCTCGCTCCGTTTCTTTTATTTCTGACTCAATGTGTGTGCCAGCGCAAGGCCGCTTCTGCGGTCCTAAAGCGATTGTTTGTTAATGCAGGCTGAAGCAAGCGGCGTTCGTTTTCTTCCTCTGTCGACTCGACCACATATACATATGTATACACCGATTTGAAAGCCCAATTCCCTTGAAAACGTCCATCGGGAGCATGACCAAGTTCCTCGGACTCCCGAAGTCGGAGCTCGCGTTCGACAAGGTGACAACGCTTCCGCGATCGATTTCAGCGCCGGAGCACCAGGAAACACCTGCTCTGATGCTATGCCGTGAACTGAGCCATTCAAGCGCTTCCGTGCTCCGAAATGCAAATTTGCGACAATAGAATATTCACTTAAGGCCCAAAATACAAAAAAAATAAATTTATAATCACTGGGGAAAAGCTAAAGACCTTGCGAAAACACAATCAACAGGAAACCGCAAAGAAGCCAAGAACTGTTCGACGTTTCGCTTGAGTTGGGTTCTTCCTTGGCATTCGCCTCATCAGGTTTGGGATCAACTGCTGGTCCAGTCGTAGTGGGCGTGGCTACGGTGGAAGAAGCCTTCGTTGCCATCCGAACGGGATCCGCCGGCTCCACCTGCACATCAGAAAACATGTATTTGCTTCCGTATGCGAATTGGCACGGCGTGCTGAAGACAACAACCTGATTAAAGCAATGATCGGCACAACGCTTACTCCATTCCTGGTTTCTTGAGGAAGTAGCAGTAGTTATCGTAGTTGGGAAGAATAACTTCACCATCGCAAGTCTCTACGTAATTCTTAATAAAACCTTCACCACCTGGTTGGTAACAAAGCATCGGGTTTTCAGAGCGCGTAGTTCGAATCCCATTGACTAACGATACAATCCATTCGTCTTCTGCGGAGTTGCCTGTGGTGGATTCTTTGAGGACTCTGTTGATACATACGGGCGGATCGACGGCAATGTCGACAACAGGGAATTGCATCTCTGGCTAAAAATCAAGCTTTAATCCTTGAGTTAACCGACCACAACTCACACAAATGTCCCTCGCGTTCGGCGTAAAATTAAAAGGTCTCGTGTTTACAACTGCGCCTTGGAAGTATAAGCGGTCGTCGTAAATAAAAGAAGAAAAGTTCTTGAATTTTGCGTCGCGGTATTCACCACAATTATGACATCCCGTTCTCATTTTGATCTTGTTTCTGACATCAACGGATCTAAAATTATTATCGTGAGTGACAAGTCGGACCACAACAACAACTGACGCATCGTCCAATAAAGTTAGGTCGACCCAGGAGAAGTATTCCAATTCGTCTCTTAAATTTCGGCGACCATAGCTCGAATTTGTTAAATGCTCGCCATATCGCAGTACCATCAATCTGTGGTGAAAACCCTGGTGCAGATGAATTAGATGGCCAACGTCTAAACAAATCATTTTAATACCACAGCCAGTAAACACTTTACCTTACCATCACGAGTCAAATCAGTCCAGAAATCCACAACCTTTCGAAACTCCACGTACAAGTCTATCATTTCTGTGTAGTCCGTGAATCGAAAGACGCGTTTGAACGCGTAGCCAACAACCCGCAGACCTTCCATGTCCTTGGCGGTGCAGTCTGGCCGCGCTACAAAATAATCGAAATGAAGAGAAACGACGAGAATCAAGAACTCACCACTCGCAGCTTCGCGCAGGACGATCACGGCGATCAGCAGGAGGAGCAGCATTTTAAACGGCGTCATCGGTGTCTCGGTCAACAGGAGAAACTGGAGCTGAGGGAACCGACTTCTCGCGGCGGCTGCAAATCGGTCGACTGATTGCGAGTCGAGTGAACCGCGTGTCGCCAGACTGACCGAACGTGCGAAAAACGTCAACGTCTCGTTTTGCATTTGAATTTCAATTGGCGACAACTCACCAGTCTCAATCGTGACGAGACGCCCGAACACGTGTATATAAAGCGATCGCGATGCCATTCGCCTTTGTTGATCTCCTGAGGTCTCCCGCTCGCAGTCGTGCTTGCGGATTTCAAGTTTTCTCTCCAGTCGCGATGGCTCACTCAGCTGTGCTCCGCTGCTCCGTCGTTCCTCTGCTCCTTTCTTTGTCGCTGCTCCTCGTATGTTGCGGCTCGGATTCGTCTGTTCCAGGTTTGTGTTTGACTCGCGCTCCGCTCTTTGCTTCATGCTCCGTGTTCAGATAAGAAGGTTCCTTTGTGCAGCAGGAATTACTTTTATTACAGTACCTTGCACGAAAGGGGATTTCCCGGTGTGGAATTTCTTCGGATCCTTGGCTACGTAGGCGGACACATCTTTAACTACGCACCCGATCACAAGGGCGAGAAGCAGAATGTGATCCGTTTCCCGATTGATCTCACCAAATTGTTCTTCAAAGATTCCAAAGATCCCGATCTGCACAACGCCACCGTCACATTCAAAGATGAATTCGGTTTGCGATTTCAAGGCATGTTTTGGTAATAATAATGAATGTTCAGAGTTTGAACCATTGATGCGTCTGCACCAAGATCAGTATGGCCGTCTCATCATACTCCAGCATGGTATTCGCAGCATTTCTTTCCCGACGGACGGGACGTTCAGCATTGGCAAGCCCATCCCCAGTCCGGTCAAATACAATGTCATTAATAGAACGTGAGTATACGCTTCCTGAATTCGTGTTTAACGGGATTAAGTTTAGAACGGTCTGGATGGAAATACATGATATACCCGACGGAGCAAAGAGCATCACCACCGCCGACGATCATACAGTTTTATTTGCTCTCGACGATTTTAATTCATTTGTTTTCAACGCGACGTTGTTTGTGAACAGCCAGATAGTGCAAGACTTTGAAGGAAAATTGAAGTTGGTAGATAGTAATATGCACCCATGTGTAAGTAGTTTAAAATTTTTGATCTCATACGCGGTTGTTTTTAGCGTGACTTTAAGCAACCCGTCGGTGAAGTCCATCCTCCTTCGCGCCCTTTGTGCCACGAACGCCGTCTGGATAATGGCCACGAGGTGATTGCTTCCTACCGTTCTCTACTGACCACGAAGAGCAAATGCCCTCCGATACTGAATCTCAAGACAGCGTACAACGGAAACATCACGATTAACTTTGTGGACGGACCGAAGACACTACTCTTTGACGAAGCAGACATGGACTGCTACTATCTACGCTCTTTCAAAACTAAGTTGGTTTGCTGATCTACTGAATCCATTTCTAATTTCTTGAATTTAGGAAGTCGTGCCTCCTTGCTTACGGACCTGCGCAATTGTTTGACAGTGTGCAAATTTCACCTAACATGCCCGTCACCACTCCGATTCCACCGCTCCCTTACCGACAACGTCCTCTAAGCGATCCTCAATGTATCGTGACCGATGACGACATCGCTGACCACTTCGATGTTTTCGAGTGGTATGGTGGGTGTCTCTTCCGTCTCCCGGAGATGCCGAGAAGACAGGGTTTCCCGGAAGGATACGATGAAGCTGGTGAGAATTTCTACATCGCTCGGAACGCTTAGTGATTGTCCTGTATTTTAGACTGCTATGCAAAGAACGACAAGTACGGTGTTCGTCGCGCACACTTCATTCAGTCCCCATATCATGAGAATAGGCTGATGATGTTGGCCGAATACGGTCTTGGAAATGAAACGGAGAACGGGACAATGGTTTACAAGCGCAACATCGGGGCATCATATCTGAGAATTCCTCAATAGTAAGCACTGCATATGCCTTTCACATTTGTAGTTCTGAATTTCGTGATTTTAGCAAGGTCCCCACAGTGCTTCCACACATGTTTACGAAACCCAACCTTGAGTGGGATCGCTACAGAATTGCTAATTTATACGGTGTTGACCTGGCCCTTACCAGAACCAATGATGATGCCGATCACGTCTTTGTTCTGAAGGAAGGGGAGCTTTGGGAACATCTTCGCCTTCACCCATGGACGGTCGCCAACGAATCCGAAGCACTTGTTCAAAATTATCCTGTCGACGAGGAGTTCCTCTTTTTCTCAGTAAGTCGATCATCTCTTAACCGTTCTTATGAACTCTTTTAGAACAAGGACGTTGACCAAATCCGCAATCTACGCAAACGATATGAATATTTGAACTCCGATCCGGTGCGGAAGCCGTATAGCGTCGTGGGGAGTTGGGCTGTGCGGTATGCTGATCCGAAGCTGGCTGAGACTGCAAGCAACTACCTGGTCATCATCAAGGAGCCTAAGTGCACCCCGATGCACTACAGACTCTACGGCCGGAAAGTTTTTCTTGCGCCAAGGATGACCACCACTACAACGCCGCGGCCTCCTGGAGATATGGAGAAGATTATGGAGATGGCCAGACGACAGAAAATCATTTTGGAAATCCGAAAGAAACAAGCCGAAGCTGAGGGGATTCACCCGTTCATCGTGGTGGTAACGCTGTTCTCGACTCTTACCCCAATGCTCGTTATCGCCTACCTCTTGTACCTCTGGGAGCGTCGACAGCAGAGACGCGCCGAAGAAGGCTACATAAATGATGACCGCGAGGCGGTGGAGGACTGCTGGTGCGTGGTCATGTTCGACCTGTGAAGCTGAAAAGATCGTTGATGCCGAATTGTGTTGCTTAACCTTTGTTGCCTAACTATTGCTGTATAATTCATTGCTCACTCCCCCCCCACCCCCGTAACATAAATGCTTCCCCAACCCACAATACTTTTTCAGTTGGAATTGGTCGTTTTCCGTGATTTTTAGGATTTTCGATTTTCAGAGAAAGCTTTGCAGAAAGGAAATATTTCGCGTAGGAAATATCACACGTTCGCATGGCAAGTTGAATTGAATCGAGATTAGTTTCACGCTGCGGATGCACGCGAAGCCCGGAGCGAAGATCAGCGCGATCACCGACGTCGGCGAGACGGAGATCGGAGTGCCGATCGCGGCGCCGCCTCGCAATGGACAGACGAATGAAGAGCTATTGTCGGATCGCGCGTGAATTTCCACAGGGAAAAGCGCGACAGGAGCCTCAATCGTGGATTGTCTCGTCAATTTTCAACGGGGAATGCCAGACGGCGCCTTTCAGATTTCTCGCTCCACACAGAATGAAATAGTTTGTTTGCTAGTAATCTTTTCTTCGCAAGAGTCTCCTCGGCTCCCATTTGTTCCTCTGCAGCTCCACCAAGTCGACGATCGCGAAGCGGAGTCTGCTCGAGAAGCCGCCCGCCTTCTGCTGCAGGAAGCTGACGTAGCCGGGCCGGTTGAATTGGTCCTGCGCTCGAGTCAGCGCGCCTACCGGGAGCTTCTTGGCTTCGAGCTGTCGCTGTGCTTCCCAGTGCTTCCCCACGTCGGCGATCATCTTGATGGCGCACTCGATGGCGCCCTCGTCGCCCGCCTTCAGAAGCGTCGCGAGGCACAAGTTGAGGATGCGGAGGTTGAGGAGGCGGTGGCGGAAGAGTTGCACGATGAGTCCGACGTTCCCCATCACGCGGCGACGCTCCTTCGCCTTCGTCTCCAGCAGCTTCTCCTCCAGCGTCAGTCGACTCTTCGCGTCATCCTCCTCGTCGATCTCCTTCTGGAGCTTCGTGAGCATCTCTTCGTGTGCCGCTCTGCCCTCGAATGTCTTCTGGCAGCGCGAGAGGACGCTGCAATGGAAGCGCTTCGACGCGGCGCTCTCCATCTCCCGCTGCACCTGCCGCGCACAGAGGTCGCTGTAGAGCGGACAGAATCCCGGCTCCTCGACTGCCTTGTCGAAGATGATGTCGACGATGACGGCGAGCGCCGCTTCGTTCGTGAAGATCTCTTCCTCGAGGAATTTCTGCGCGAGCGCCTCGAACGTCGTCGGGGTGATTTTGTTGAGAAGACCGCGGAATTCTTTCGCTTTCGTTGTCACGGGATCCTCGGCGGTCGCTCTGCTGCGCGGCTTCCACGCGTTTTCCGCACGTTTGGGGACGAAAACCGTTTCTTCAGGCTTTGTCGTTTCTTCGTTTCGATTGAATTTCGGGTTCTGGGGCGAGATTCTTCCATTTGCTTGACGACGAGGAGCGAACTGCTTGCGTTGTCCCTCAGAAATGCGGCCGCGTGCGGCAGAGTTCGGTTGTTGTGCGTGAATCGCGAGTTTTCTTGATTCCGCTGAGCCCATCGGGGAGCGCGGAGCTGCTGATTCGTAAAATTGCGATTCTGAGCCTCGCGAGTCGATTTCTTCTCCTTCCATTCGCGTTGCTTGGTGACGTTGATTCCGATCTCGATGATCTTAGCGATCAACTCAGCGTCGACTTCATTCAGCTTCACCGATCCGTTCACCTTCATCATGGCGTTCCTGGAGTAGATGTTCTCGTTGGGAGACATGTTGGTACTGGAATTGTTTGGAGCAATCAGTTTTTGATTGACCGGTGGCCATCTTGCTTATATACCCACCGCGCGCCCTGCTTATGCGCATTGCTTCCTGGCATTGCTTTAGTGTACCTCCAGGAGACCCGAGCGCTTGAAAACGTCCATCGGGAGCATGAGTCATGCTCCCGATGGAGCAAATCGAGCCGAGCCACGAGCCGGCCTCTCTGAGCATGACCAAGTTCCTCGGACTCCGGAAGTCGGAGCTCGCGTTCGACAAGGTGATAACGCTTCCGCGATCGATTTCAGCGCCGGAGCACCAGGAAAACACCTGCTCTGATGCTCTGCCGTGAACCCAAGCCATTACCAGCGCTTTCGTGTTCCGAAATGCAAATTTGCGGGAGACGATATTCACTTGAGGCCCTTGAGGACAAAAAATAAATTTATAGTCACAGTGGGGAAGAAAGCTAAAGACCTTGCGAAAACTTAATCAACAGGAAACCGTAAAGAAGCCAGGAATTGCTCGATGTTTCGCTTGAGTTGGGTTCTTCCTTGGCATTCGCCTCATCAGGTTTGCGATCAACTGCTGGTTCAGTTGTAGTGGGCGTGGCTACGGTGGAAGAAGCCTTCGTTGCCATCCGAACGGGATCCGCCGGCTCCACCTGCACATCAGAAAACATGTATTTGCTCCCATATGCGAACTGGCACGGCGTTCTGAAGACAACAACCTGATTAAAGCAATGATCGGCACAACGCTTACTCCATCCCTGGTTTCTTGAGGAAATAGCAATAGTTATCGTAGTTGGGAAGAACAACTGCACCATCGCAAGTCTCTACGGAATTCTTAATAAAACCTTCACCTCCTGGTTGGTAACAAAGCATCGGGTTTTCAGAGCGCGTAGTTCGAATCCCGTTGACTAACGATACAATCCATTCGTCTTCGGCGGAGTTGCCTGTGGTGGATTCTTTGATGACTCTGTTGACACACAGGGGCGGATCGACGGCAATGTCGATAACAGGGAATTGCATCTCTGGCTAAAAATCAAACTTTATTCCTTGAGTTAACCGACCACAACTCACGCAAAGATCCCTCGCGTTCTGCACAAATCTAAATTGTCTCGCATTTGAAAAGCCGCCTTCGTAGTATATGCGATCGTCGTAAACAAAAGAATAAAAGTCCTTGGAGTCTGCGTTGCTTTGGTTACCACACTCATAACAAGCCACTCTCACATTGATCTTGTTTCTGACATCAACGGACCTAAAAATATTATCTTAAGTGACAGTACTGACAACAACATCAACTGACGCGTCATCCAATACAGTTAGGTAGATCCGGGAGATGTATTTCACTTCGTCTCTTAAATATAGGCTACTATAACTCGAATTGAATAAATGCTCGCCATATCGAAGTACCATCAGTTTGTGGTCAAAACCCTGGTGCAGATGAATTAGATGACCAACGTCTAAACAAATCATTGTCATTCCACAGCCAGAAAACATTTTACGTTACCATCACGAATCAAATCCGCCCAGAAATCCACAATCTTTCGAAACTCCACGTACAAGTCTATGATTTTGCTGTAGTCTGTGAATCGAAAGACGCGTTTGAACGCGTAGCCAACAACCCGCAGACCTTCCATGTCCTTGGCGGTGCAGTCTGGCCGCGCTGCAAAATCATCGAAATGAGGAGAAACGTCCAGAATCAAGAACTTACCACTCGCAGCTTCGCGCAGGACGATCACGGCGATCAGCAGGAGGAGCAGCATCTTGAACGGCGTCATCGGTCAACAGGAGAAACTGGAGCTGAAGGAACCGACTTCTCGCGGCGGATGCAAATCGGTCGACTGATTGTGAGTCGCGCGAACCGAGTGTCGCCAGACTGACCGAACGTGCAAAAAACGCCAACGTCTCTGACCGCAATGATTTGACGACAATAGCGAGTGCAATAAATACCACCGCGTTAGTGATATATAGACAGGGTTGGGTGCAGCTTTTTCTTCACCTCTCGGTTATTGTCTTCTTCAGAATCACCCTTCGCAAAAACAACTTTGAATTCGAGGCACCGGAAAGCATCGCACCACAAAAGCACTAATTTATTAAAGTCTACCACAATCAAACTACGCCTTAAATTGCATGTCTTTCGGAAGGAAACACTGCTTCCTCAAATCATCCGTCTCCTTCTTGCGCCAGTGTTCATCAAAATCGAGCTTTGGCCATCCTTCAAATTGACCATTCCACAGTCGATTTTAACTTTTCCCAGACGCTTGTTGTGGTTGAAGGCGAGTGTCTTGCTCGTCCAAATCACCGTCGTGGCAAGAAAATCTGACGAAATCGGAGCAAAGACACGATTGTGACGCGGAAGAGAACCCAAACGTTCCTTCCTGCTGGTCTGAAAATAGAAATTCAGAAATCGCAAAACGAAAGAGAAATCGTACGCTGCCATCACCGGACTGTAGATCGAGCTTTTCGTATGAAAAACGCGCTCCATTTCGGCTGAATTTCGATCAGGATGACATCGATCTGGTACATAGCAAACGGTCGCATTACCCGCTTTCTCATCGCAGAACGGCTTGTATTCCTATAAATTTCTACAAAACCAGCTCCAAATATCATGATAAGAAGATAGAAAACTCACATAATCCACTTCGCTGCCAGGTCTTGGAAAATGCCCCTTGTGGCGGACGTACTCGAACGTCGGCGAGATGTGCTGAATGGTCCATTCCGTGCGCTCCGCACTCGCATCACCAACCAATCGCACCAAACGCATATCGAAGCCATGCGTTTTGTGATTCTCCTTCATTTCGGGATTGCGGCGATCGTCGCACTCGTAGATCGTCGTCGTTTTGTTCCCGGGTTGCACGGCCGCTGCACGACTAGATATTTAACAGCAGTCGCGCTGTATAACGACATTTGGACCGTTCATCAGGCGTGTTCCAATGGCCGAGAGGTCCCGAGCGCCGCCTCGTCTGTCTGTTGCTTGCCCAGAATGATTCGGTTGTGCGTTCGAGACCGGCCGAAGGTACTGCATTTCTTAATTCCGTTGGCCACGGAATTGAGAGGTGTTGGCACTTCGGACGACGTCACCGGAGCACCAAATCACTACACAGTGCGCACTGTCGGTTAGTCTAATAATAAATCCATTTTTTGCAGGTGCTCCAACAACCTGCATCAACTGATGGCGCAGATTAAACCTGCCGGCATCCCACACTTGAGCATAACATGTCCGCGCCTCTATTTGATTTACTGAATAGAGCGCGCGCAAAAATGCAAGCACATCACGAAAGTTTTCATAGTTCACTTGTCACCTTAACAACGCACTCTCGAAAACGGACATTTCCATTTCCAAATAGACATAATTCCAACGTGTGAAAAAGCGTGATGGAGCTTGCAGATCCCACAAAAGACGGTAAACTGCGCTCCGTTATGTGCTGAATCTTATACGATCCGCACATTCCGCGACGTTCACGAGCCTCAGGGCATGCAAGAATACCGCGATTTGAGTCAAAACACGAAGAACTCACCGAAATCGGCGAACCGGCGGCAAATCACGTGCGTGTGGTCCTCAACCCACAGATAATGCGCTCCACTCTGGCAGTCGCCTCATTTCCAGCCTTCTTCATTCTTCGATCAGTCGGAATCGTGTGAACAAGCGCGATGGAGCTTGCAGATCCCGTAAATGAAGGTAAACTGCGCTTCATTTTATTCAGATATCAAAGCCGCACACACGGACAAGACGAAAACGCCCGGAACGACCGATTCGCGCCTGAACACGTGTCGCCGCAGGAATGAAACGAAAATCCAGTCGTTCGCACGGAATCTGCGAAGCAAATCGCTCAGCGCTTTGCGCATCTCGGCGAGCATCACACGATTGGGACGCTGACGCACAAGTCAGTCTCCATTTTCCCTAAATTCATCCCGAACTCCGGTATTTTCCGGAACAAAGTGGTGAAACTGATCCACGAGGGCTCGTTTGGCTTCACGTTTAACCACCGCTGGTTAGAACGAGTTGATCCTGCTGCAGCTCTTCAAGCAAAAGGACAAGTCGAAAACGGTGCATTTCGTGCACGAATCAAATCAGTCCAGAAAGCTTCGCGCAGGACGATCAGCAGGAGGAGCACCATCTTGAACGGCGTCATCGGTCAACAGGAAACAGGAGCTGAGAGAACCGACTCCTCGCGGCGGCTGAAAATCGGTCGACTGATGGCGAGTTGAAAACGGTGCATTCCGTGCGACTCGACTCGGGCTGCACCGCCGCGTTCAAATTCATGCTCACAACGTTGCTCTTTTGACCATTTCGCCTTTTTTGAGGCCGCCAGATGGACCGATATTCCTGGACCCGAAAAGCGGGGAAATCACACTGCGGATCCACGCGAATCAGTAAAAACCATACGTCAATCAACAGGTCAGTCAGTCAGTGTGGCGGCTGCGGACGTTGTGAGTGGTCGGTCCATCACTACCCGGAGTAGAGAAGCAATGACGCAGTTACGGTGGCAAAATTCCAGATTCGACTGCCCATATTGGGATGGGCAGTCTGATTTGTAATTGAACCCAACATTGCGATATTGTCCAAAGACTGCCCATCCCACAACACTGCCTATATTTACTGAGAACGCAATTTTTGAAGCGTTATTCTATTTTAGAGCGCCAAAGAACCATAAAAAACAACAAAGATGATCAGAGTTTTCAGAATTGCCTCCGATATTCATAAAAATGCGTTTTACGCGTAAGTGGTCCAAGAGGTCCAACTCACTGACTGGCGCGATAGCCGTCTGTCGTCTCTCCGTAATATGCGTCGCAGCGCTCAGAGTCTTCACCTGTCCTGAAACTCTTTTTCGGCTTCGTACTAAGAGCAGGCTTAGGCCTAGGAGCTGCCGCAGGGTTTGCCTAGTGAAGTTTGCGCGAGCGCAGCGAGCGCATT